>QKQZ01053529.1:0-28114 GCA_003595255.1 Solenopsis fugax | reverse complement strand
TTTTCTCTCCACAAGCCTTTATTTTTCCGTCAGTTTTCTTTCTTCATGCTTACACGAACGCGCGAATTAAAGTTGCCACTCTAGACCTCTGCTTCGCCGCCTTTTGCCTAGCTTGCGCGTTTAATGTCTCTCACTTTAATTAAAGACAAATGAGTCTCTTAGCTGAGTGGCTCGTTACATTTAAATATTGCTTATATTGCAAGTATTACATATATTTAAGAATGTAACGAAATGCAATAATAACGAGAATTTTATATAGTTTTTGTAAAAATTGCTTGTGAATTGTTCACAGTTATTTTTAATATTCATTAATGTGTACATGATATTATCGTAGTTATTTCTTCAGATAGAAGGGCGGAAAGAATCTTATCTTGCAATGTGAAGTCCACGCGCACCTCAAGATTATCGTTGCAATATCCGAACCACTCTCATTAATCATCGCATTTACTTCTTTCTCATGTCAGCTATAAACAACTTTATTTTAAGCGTAAACTGTTTATACTCCGCGAATAATGGCCACAAATGTAATTTTAAGTACGTAGCAATTTCGGCTCGCGAGGAGAAACGTTTTTCACGCTCGACGTATCTCTTATCCCGCGATGTGCACGCGTACCCCTCCCCCCCTTTTTTTTATAACGAAACGATATGGCCGAGATACGAGTTGTTAGAGGCAGTTGTGTTGTTTCGTTACGTAAGATGAGCCATTCGGTTAATTTTTACTGCAAATTACTTCTCGTGATTATGTGACAGTGGGATGACGAAGCGGTGTGTGAAACGTCACATCATTTCGCTGTTGCGAAGTGTATTAACCGATCTATCACTCTGAGAGGCGGTACTACAACATGCGTCTCAGCATGCTAGTAAGGTAAACTGTTTACGTATTCCTTGCGCGTTAGGAGACTGACTGCGTAATCTTACAATCAGGTGTATCGGATTACGGCGGGGCTTACATGCTGCAAGGGGCTTTAAGGGAAGAGGGTCAAGCTTTGTCAGGAATTCCAAAATAAATTTTTAAGCGTTCCATTTATTCGTATTATTTCGTTTGTAGAATAAATATAGGATTTTGAATTTTTAACGGGATTTAGAACGCGTAAGTCGTTAGAAAGAATTATATATCTGTATCTTTATGTTTTTTTTTTTTTCATATATATTTCAGAATAATGTTTCACTAAAATTCTATATTTGAAGGAAATATTTTAAGAAAACATACAGTATTTGATATATCAAATATCATTTTTAAAAATACTTTTTTTTTATCTCTGTCTTGCAAAAAATATTGGTTTTTTTTACGTTAACCATTGTTATCATCGTTGGAAGCGGAATGAAAGCGGTGAAATAAAAGTACGCGCTGCCTGCACCGTGAAAATTCCGAGTTGAACAAATCCACGTCGGTACAGTGGCGGAGTTGCAAGAGTTTTCGGTACGCCTACTGGACTGTTTAAACGCGGTAAATGAATTATTCGCGCGGAGCTTTTAATGGGGAGTCATTACGCGCGAATGTGTCGCGTTTCACGTGCTTTGTTTTATTTCTTCATATCCGCAATTATGCAGTAATAATAATTAATTGAAAGCAATTGTTTCATCCGCGGACGATTTTGCGCAGTAAATGAGCGAGTAGAATAACTGCCTTGAATTGCTAACGTTAATTGAGATCTCAATTTATCATGACAGACGAGGTACGAATAGCAAGGATTGATGAAAAACATAATAATAAATTCTTTTGAATTAATATATTAAATTTATAATACTGAAATTCATTATTTTAACAATACAAATGACGTAATTGATTTGTTTGGCTTTAAAATTAAGCAAGAAACGTTTTTGTATGTTTTATATTCGTGTTTTATATGCGTAAAGATAAAAGATGGCATAAAGTATTCGATTTCGCATAAAATATATTCAGAAATTTAATTTTACTGAAAGTTTACAATAAAATAATTTAAAACATTGACATTATAAATAAGCATTAGATATTTTCTGAACGAGCAGTTTTCACGAGCCTCTGAACCGTAAATTATATTAACCGTATATTCCATCAACTCAATGTGAAACGATCGAATATGCCGATTGAACGTTGCCTCTCGAGCAATAAAACCGCACATCTCATTGGTATATCTCATCAAGAGATTATTTTAATTTCATGCAAGCGCTTTAAAGGCTGCAATAATTTTTACGAAACACTAATTGTGCAGAAATCATTGTCACATTAATAAGAGAGGGAAATAAAATTAGATGTTTAATTTTAGGTACTGTGTTATTATTTCTAAAGTTTAGTCTGATAATAGAAGCAAAAATTATATTTGTAGATGAAAGCAAATGAAAAAACTCTTACATTTAATAAAATTCAGTGCCAAAACATAATTCAGTAAAATGTATTGATAAAGAGGATAATATATTAAATTATAAAAAATTAAATTTTAATTTTAAATTTATTATTTGTTATTTCATGTAACATTATATAAAAAATATACACGGTGAATATACACATTACATATAAATGTATAAAACAACAAAGAGGATTTCCTAAATTCAATGTTGTTTCTCCCGTATATTTCTAACTATATGAATAGCCATTCTTTTATTGCGTATGCAACGATATAATATAGAAAATTGCATTATATCCAGTAGAGCAATTGTGTGCAGTAAGTGGCCACAATGGTATCAAGCTCCGCTTGTATCGCATTTCCATAAATTGGAAACCCATAACATCGTGTCCGCTCACGTTAAAGAAAAATGCTGCAAAAGTACAATAATATAACCACCGCGTCGTTGGCTCGCCATCGCTTACGACTAATTGCACTTTTATGTCCGTTGGATTTGGTTGTTGGCCGCGAGAAAGTTATTCGGAGACACTCATTCCCACAAATCGAAAAATTTGAATCTTTTTCAGTCTTGAACGCCCATTTATTGCAATGAATATTACTTCATTTAGAGGTATCGTGTTAAATAATTAAAAATTTTAAATATGTAATGCACGTAAAAGAGTTTCGCACTTTTTAATTGTGTTTCTTACAGTAATTTTTATATTATTTGCGAAAATTAAATAATTTTAAACAAAAACTAATCAATAGTCAGAGTAGACCAAAAACGGGCAACAATTTTATTTGTAATATTTCTACCTACAGATTAAATATTTTCAACTAACATCCGTCAGTTTGTTGCTCGTTCTTGATCTATCTTGATAAATTGATTATTTAAAATAAAGAGCAAGACTATATTTATCTAGATAATTTTTATTTGTTTTTATTTAATTATACGTAAAACCTCTTTCTTCTTTTCATTTTTATGAATGTATTTGGTGTAATATTTTCTACATGATAGTATTTCTGTATATGTGTGCCCATTTTTTTTTAATTAATGGATTCATTGGAACAAAAGTATAACAAAGCATTACATATTATCGGGACGCAGCCGAGAACATGGACGACAGTACTGTCAGAAACAATACGCTCCCATAATATCGCGAATAAACAATAGATATGTCCATTGTAATGGACGTCAAGACTGAAGGGGTTAAGATCCGCATTGTACTGAGCGTGTTTTGCGCTTCCCATTGCCTCGTATCTCGCACCGGTAGATAATAACCAGTGTCCCTCCAGGATTTACAATCGCTTCTCACAAAAATGTGTTCGTCTGCGAGAACCCATAGTACGATGTAACAACGTTCGTTACATGGGCGACGCAATAA
The DNA here is from genome assembly GCA_003595255.1 of Solenopsis fugax. Taxonomy (NCBI): domain Eukaryota; kingdom Metazoa; phylum Arthropoda; class Insecta; order Hymenoptera; family Formicidae; genus Solenopsis; species Solenopsis fugax. The sequence continues at coordinate 24,426 of QKQZ01053529.1, read as the reverse complement.
CGGAAGGAAACTGAGGTGCGTCGCGCAATATTGCACGCTCGGCGGACATTGCAATTGCTAAACTGTAATGGGGAATTGCAACCGGCAATAACGATCTCTCTCTCTCTCTCTCTCTCTCCCCCCGGCATCCTTTGGTCATGTAAATCCACCTATCTAGTAATACCGGGAATATAGATACCGTGATATCGTCGTGTTGCATTGTTCGAGAATAGGGAGGAATCGCATTCGGTTTCTCTTCGCGAAACTTGGCGTCGCGAATCGCGATTACTGTCGCAGTTTCCGATGTCTGTGTGTTCGAAAGTTTGTTCCGTATTTGCTGTATCCGATTGATTGATCGATTACGAGAGACTCAAAATTCATAAATTTTTTAATTAAGGCCCGCTTGCACCAATGTTATTTTGACTTTAAACGAGACTGAAACATGTATCTGTTTTAACAGTAAACATAAATAATTCGGCCTTTAACGAGCAATTTAATTTCGAAATAGTGATACCACTCAATTAACCATCTAACATTATTATTTAATTTATTCAGAACAAATATTACGTATCTGTTTTTATTTTCCTTTCTAAATAAATAAAAACAAACATATATTTTGTAAGTCTCACTTAAAACCAAAATAACATTGGTGCAATCAGACCTAAGAGATGTATATTGATAAATAATGAATAAAAGTCCATTAATTATATTAATCATGGATTGTAGTATTGAGAAATATTATACGAGAAATAATTGTATTGGTTTTAATATTTTCTGACATAATGTATTCCGTGTATCTAATAATATCTATATATGTTTAACGTAATATAATATATGATCACACTTATATTTTATATTTATTCCAGTTGTAACAAACATATAAATCAAATAAAATTGAAGAAAGCTTAAAGTAAAATTTTCAAGCAAGACAAGACGCCATCATTTCAAAGGATACTGCGAGAAAGCAGGATGTTTCGAAAAATATTTCCGTAATACGAGGAAGTTTCCACACAGACGTCGGGAATGCCTTTGGCAATCGACTGAATTGTAACAGATCGGTGACTCTTTTCTCGGTAGCAAGTTTTTCAATTTGTAGAACACTGATCGATTGAAGTAGGTCGTAGCTTTTGGCTGGTATGCTTATGGTTTGCCCGGGTCGCTCGAAAATATTCTCGTGGAAATTGCATCTCTTCGAGGCATCTTCACTTGCTACTGCATGCTATTCATAATTTACGGGGCCCCACTTTCGCCGATACTTTCAGCCATCGAGATCTTGCTATCTCTTATCATGTTTTACACATTTAATTTTTTACTTTGCACTGTTTACCAGACAGCTTATCTTTCGTGTGTATTTTAATATAGTCGCTAAAAGATAATGAATAATATTATTATAATGATAATTTTTACTGTAGTGAATATTTCTTACGATATACTATGTATTAATGTCTGTAAGTTAGCACCCCCACCACAAAAAAATCGGATCGACACCTATGCTAAAATTAAGTCCTTTTTATGTGCTAATTATACTATATACCGTGTTTTTCAATTTTTGTGCTCAAGCGGTTTAGTAGAAAATCACGATTGAAAAAATAAAATTATATTTAGCTGGGAGGGTGGTTAATATTTATAAACTTTAATTAAAATATATAAATTAATGAATTTTAGAAGGGTTAATAAATTATGACATTTGTTTATAAATATTTAGAAAGCACATAAAAGGCACTTAATTCTAGTGTATTGATTTTTGAATTTTATAAATAATTACTATAAGTGGGTGTTGACTTAACGTTAAGCTGGTACCCCCACTTTCAATCGTGATTTTCTACTAAATCACTCGAGCACAAAAATTGAAAACACGGTACATACTTAGCACATAAAAAGCACTTAATTTTAGCATAGGTATCGTTCCGATTTTTTGTGGTGGGGGTGCTAACTTAATAGACATTATGTATTAAAAATATTTTTACACAAGTTTTGTTAAACAACTGTAGATTTCGAGTAACGGACAACTGATTGTTAAAGAAAGAAATGAAAACATCATCGATCTTCTTGGTTGTACAGAGGGCTTAAAAAGCTAGAATTTTGCCGCCTCACTGATGTTCGATAAACCGCGCAAAAATCCGACCGAAAACGGAGAAAAAAGCCGACTGCCAAAAAAACAATTTCGCGCTACGTATAGTCGTTTTGATCGAAATCGGACATGATTGTTTTTTTTAGATACGTAATACTTTCTTGGTTATTTAGCCATTTTATTTGGTGAAAATGTCGAGAAATCTAGCAAAAAAGCATTACTTTTTACAAACAATCTGTGTTTAGAGTATAACAACACGATAGGAAATACCGCTCCATTGTAGAAAAGTTTGAAGAAACTCCAGTTTGTGATAATACTTGTAAAGCCGGTTACGGTATCCTTATACACTGTAGAAAAATTACATGTAATTTTATTATCCACTACTAAAGATGTATATTTATACACGCAAGAATAAGAAGTTACAACTTATAAATAAAATTATTTTTTTTTAGAGTAATTGAACAATTTGCAAAAGAAAATTTATAAAAGGTTTATAAAAACTTTGCAAATAAAGTTATAAAAATATTTTAACAATTTCTAGTCATAATTGCTAAATGTTTACGTAATAATTGTTGAAACGTTTTACTGACGAATTATAAAAGTTAATATTGTTATTGTAATTTTCCTTCTAATTTAAAGATATATCTACTCAGTTAAAATAAAAACACAAAGTTTTATATATAAATTTTACACATATTATATTTTACATACTTTTCTCAGTTTTCTGTCTCTTGTAGTTTTATGAAAGAAATTCTAAATTTTTATCATATCAATCTCAAAGTTTCTGAAACCATACATTGAAACTTTATTTATATTGGATTATTCTATCTATTAGCGTGAATATTACATTTTATTATAAATTCTATTTGACGTAGATTCTTGACATATAAATGTGAGGATTTAATAAATCTCAAAATAATTATCACGGTATCATAATAATATCGTGTATTTTTGGATCTTGTCAGGTATAAGGAATATTGAGAAGCTTATGAAATAGTTTGCTCATAATCTTATTTGTATATAAGTATAATTAAAATCTTTCTTGCAATGATTAAAGTATCATTTTAAATATAACAGATCTTGAATTGAAAATTTGATAAATTGAAAATCCGTACAAATCGAAATTTCTAAAAGTAACTTTAATAGATTTTTTTTTAAACAAATATTTAAACACTTTTACTTTTTTCTTCAAAGAACTATTACAGTACAATTACATTTATGCGCGATTGTTTTGCGTAATGTTACTTCGACATTACATTGTTTGCTATCTCTTTTTTTTATTATTATGTCCTCATTACATTCGTACAGTTCGAGTTTTCGAAAGTTTTAGTACCGGATTCACATTTAACTTAAACTATTGATACTGGCTGTAGCTGACCTTTTCTTCTAAATCTATCCTGCCGATTCGTCCCCGCTGAATTTCCCATTGCATTCAAACGTATCGATAACGAGATGTCACACATCATTGTCGCGATATTGTCATGTTCGGTAGGCTTCTCGTAATTGTTGGTAATGTGTTACCTCAAAAGCGACCGGTCATTTTGATAATATCATTTTGATAATAATATGAACACGTTATGCGAATGTCCGAGAATTTCATCGAATCGAGCTTCCAATTTGCCTTTCGGGCTTTAGTGCGCTCTATTTACAGAACGGGCTCGGGTTCTCTTCCCATTTGGGCTCTTTATTTCCCCCATTGCCTTTTTTTATAGACCAAACTGTCCTCTAATTTCTCGTTGATCGTAAGTTAATACTGTTTTGAAACCGTATATCTGACGATCCTGCATGCGAAACCGGCTGTTCTGGATGTTACGACGATTTTTCGTTCATCGAAATGTTTGCTTTGAGCATCGAGCTTCGATAAATTCGCTGCAAACAGGAAATTTCTGAATACATGTGTGTATATATATCTTGCTGACATTCTGAGCAATCGCAAACCGCAATTTTTCTGTTTGATTAGGTTTTTTCATTAGATGAAGAAATATTCTGTTGCTCTGTATTAAAAAAAAAAGAAATTACACGATTATATACATATTTACGTGATAATTTGTATTATCGTAAATTGTAGCTGTTTTGTGATGGAATGAGTAGCTTTGTAATATGACATATTTATTTTGCGTACATGCATTGTTAGCATTTATCGATGATGGAAACTGAATTTTCAAATAAAAGGATAAAAACAAAATCGTAAAATTTACGATACAGTTATATCACTGGAAATTATTTATTACGTAGTATTGTTAGAGAAATCCTATTACATATTTTTTCTTGTACAATTTTCTTCTTTTCTTTTTTTCTTTCATTTTAAAAACAACGATACAATATCTGGTAATGAATCAGAATTTGAATTTATATTTTTGATTGTGTCAGTACGTACTTTTGATTTTATAACATGTTTGGTAAAATGTTCGAAAGAAACTTTGCGTTTTTTGATTGCATAGAGAAAATTTTATGGTAATTATCGAAAATGTGACATAATAGAACATAAATGTGACATAAAGAAAATGGTATAAAAAATACAGAAGATATACATTTTTTATTGTAAAAGTTTTGAAATTATATTTATTTTAGTACCAAAATACTTTGAGAATAATGCTCAAACATTTTTTTAAAAATCTTTTATTTGTATGTTGTATATCATGATATAATTATTCTAATTATAATAACGATAATAATTCATATAAAATATGTAATGAATGTACGAAATGTCACATAGTAATTTAACAAAAATTTTATAGTAGAAGTCCACATGATTTATGAATCTATTTCATAGCTAAATTACTTATTGCAATAATTAATAAGTCGACGTTGAAAGCTTTAAGTGCGCGTAGATTATGCTTTACTTCGTCTTCGACGAAGTTATTCGCCGAAGTCAAAAGCTGATAAATAACTCTGCCTATCTGGGACGCGTCTCCGTGAGTGATGGGAGAACTTAGTGGCGGATGGAATCAAGGAGAATCGGCGCGGAAATCTACGGGCCAATGGAGAACCCTTGGAAGGTGGCTGGCTGCTCGGTTCCAGTCATGAAGGACCGTCGCAGTGGAAAACTCGGTCCTCTCTTCGAAGTTGCGCGACTATGAGAGTCATCGGCTGAAATCCAGGGATCCCGGGCATCCGTTCTACCACTTTGGCCGGTAACGGGAGCACACGTTCTTCCGTGAGAACGTGCTATTCCTGTGAACTAAACTATTGGCCGTATATCGACGCGTCCCATTGGTCTTCCTCGAAAGTCCCTAATCTCGTGAATCACGCGATGGAATTCCTGCTCTTCGAAAACTTCGTCGTCTATCGGCAACTGTCCCTCTACTTCTATCGCGCACCATTCTCCTTTTTCATAGTTATCTGCCGATGATGCGACGTAACGTATCGCCTAAAATCAGAGTTCTAGCACAAAATGTCGTACAATTTTGCGATTGAAGAATTAATATAGAGGTAATTTATGTGCTCTTAAAGCTTTTAATGAGTTCTAAATAATCGATAAGCTAGCAGAACGGTTTGAATTAATCTGGTCATAAAATTTTATTATAAAAATTTTAAAATTAATAGTAAATTTTCGTGGAAATGTCCGGATACAGGAGCATGTTCGGTCACTGAGAAATTTATTTTAATATTACAGAATTAAATATAATAATTAGCAAGAACATCACTTAAAGAAAAAAACATTGTGTAATTTATGGTACGTATTAAACTTAGAATATTGCATCATTATAACGCAAATATGTAAATATTGTATCCGAGCAAGTTTCCATGGATCATTAAAGTGAACGTTTCAAATAACTGGATGTAATAATGCCAGAGCCAAGATTGTTGAATTTTTGTAAGAATATAAGATTCACGATATAAGATTAACTAATTATATAATTGAAATATGAAATTTAAAACGTTATAATTACACAAAAATACGAAAAATGATTCCGAAAATAATAAAAAGTTGTAGAACATTTGAATGAATTAATATCCGGACAATCTAACCGCTGTAATATCTTAAATGCTTGTTCTTAATATATTGTTTATAAAATAAATAGAAAAAATATCTTAACAAATACATCATGTTTCTTAAAAGATTTTAAGAAAGTTGTCAAAATATAAATTCTAGCCTAGGTGTGTAACAAATCTAATTCTTTAACTTTAACTTTTTTTAATTTTTATAATGTATTTAAAATAATCTCCTTATAAATATCTTAAAGTATTTAAAGACCGCAATTAAATTTTAATAAAAAAAAACATTTAAAATTAATAGTAAATTTTCGTGGAAATGTCCGGGTACAGGAGCATGTTCGGTTACTGAGAAATTTATTTTAATATTACAGAATTAAATATAATAATTGGCAAGAACATCACTTAAAGAAAAAAACATACTTTCGAATTAAAAAAAATTTTTATTCTTTGATCGGTATAAAATTACAAAAATGAATTTTAACTGCAATAAATATAAAGTGAATGATATCATTAATATTATCCAAAATAATCCAAAATAAATTTGGCTCGTCATCACGTCATCAGTTGTGACAATTTAACGGGTTTGAATTTTTGTGTTTCTGGCTGGAGAAGCGTTACGCTTTGCCTTAAAATACATGAAATACACGAACCGCGGACACACGGATTGACCTTGTTTACAAAAGAAACACTTGTCAAATACAATATCCGATTTCGACAGCGATGGAAAATGCATTCATCAGCAACAGCATTTTATATCTTTGAATGCGCTTTTGGTGCACGGATTGGCGCCAGAAATCGGCTGTCGTAGATTTTATATTCGTGACACGACTGAAAAAAAAATACACCCTTTTTTTTATTTTACGGGCTACGCCAGGTGATGCTATCGCGAGGATATGTATGTATAGCCCTATCTATTCTTCTCTTGTATTCGTTCTTGCGTGTATGAATTATAAATGGGATGTGTTGTTTCGTTTGTCGAGCGTATTACACCTTGCGCGGTTTCATCGACACTTCGATTCTCCTTGGTGAATGAAGTGACTTTCGTTTCTTTTTTTATTTTTTTAAAGTATAACTAGAATATCCTTTTCGAATGTGATTTACGTAGTTTATATTGATCGGCTCTATTCCGACGAATGTAGAGGGATGACAAAAATTATTTTCTGATGATTGAATTGATTAGATGCGTTACATTAATTCCTATAATTTTTTAGATATTTATATCTATCTGCAAGTATATGAAGATACATATTTACATGTTAATGTCAGCTTATAAGTAACAACTAGTATCATTATGTTGAAAATTTTTCTTGTGACGCGCAAACAGTTATGTCTTCTTTTCTAAGGGAGATTTAAGAAAGTTTCTACCTGATTGTAAAATACATACATCTAGTTTATTTCGTATAAATTTGTTTAGCTAATTTTTTCAACATTAATATATAATACGTGCTGAATAAAAAAGGCGCAAAATAAATAAAATAGTAGAGAGTTTGATTTAAAACGTAGCTTTTTGCACAACACCATGATGCGACAGAGTTACATATTATCCTTATTTGCATGTTATGCAAAAACGTCGAAAATAATCCGCGACATTATGAATTTAAATATTCCCATTATTGTGATAATGGTTTGGGAGATATAAAATCAGCTTACCATAAATTAAACGAATATACATGTTACATGGCGGTCGATAAATCAACAAATTCCAAAATTTTGCTCCAAAATTTTTGATAAATAATAACCAACCGTATATTTAAAGAATATCGTGTCGGTGAAGTCGTAGTTATATGACAGTGCTGCGGGGATCGTGAATTTACGTGACGGCTCGGTTAGCCTCTGCGCAACAAATTATCTTCGCAATTAATTCGAATCGGAACGCTCGTAACGTTCGTCGATTTACGCGTTCCGTTAAAGTGCGATGGAGTGCGTTACGAGCGCGTAAAAAGCAGCCTTCGTAGCGATCGTATATCTAACGTCTGAATCATCCGCTTAGAATCTCCAATTCCATGACGTGGCGTTAATCCTTCCTCAGAAATCGTGAGAAAATCCTCGAATAAATCCGGCGGGAGGAAGGGCAGGGAAAAAAGGTACGAGGAGAAAAATGTTTCGGGCAAAATATCTGGGATCAAACATCCTGTTTAAAACAAAATGCGCTCTTGATGCTTACAACTCAGAAGAAGATATCCTAACGATTATTGAGAGTTGCACGGAAATTTATATATTGAGATAATACCCAGACAACGCGCGATGTCTAAAAACAGGACGTAAGATGTCTTAATGACGTCATTAAGACGTCTTAAAGACGTCTATAGACACAAAGTCTAAGAGATTAAGTCTTAAGGGGTTGTTGGCGATTAAGGGGATATAGTCTTACCGAATTGACTTGTGTGTGCGTGCGATATTGATGTAGTAGTAAACATCAATATATCTCTACAAACTACTACGTTGATAATGCACGCACACATGTGCACAAATTTTCAGACAAAGTTTTCTCTTATACTAAAACTCCTAGCTCATTTCTAAAAACACAGTATTGTTCTTTCATGTTATTCTGAGTTGGAACTGTTTGTTTTATACGTACAAAGTATAAAACTTTTATATAAAGCAAATGGATGCTGTGTGTTTGTTATATGTGTGTGTGTGTGTGTGTGTGTGTGTGTATGTGTATGTGTGTGTGTGTTGTTACGAATTGACGCCAGACGTCGATAACAAAACTGTAATTTTCCAATTTTTTTTTTGTTTTTTGTATGAAATTGTTGCCTTTCATCTATGTTACTGTTTAACTATTGTAATTGTTGAAAAGAATTTATAATTTTGTGTAATTAACAAAAAATTGGCGTGAAAATATCACATTTAATCGGTAAGACCTGTCGCCAACATTCCCTTAATGACGTCTTTAATTTTAACGATTTTGGACCTGTTATCTGGATAAGTACCGTTCAAGTGATATAGCTCAATGATTGTAAAAAACGTGTGACAAATGCTGACACGAATTAATTTATCTTCATGGAAAGGATTTTCAATAACATTTTACCTGATTCGATTCGAATAGTTCACACTATTTCTATCGATTATTGATCGTTGTAAGACTCGCGACTGTCTCGAAGATGGCCAAACGTATGAATCGTTTTAGACATGGGAGGACACTTGGCATAAATTCGGCAATTCGCTGGTGGGAGTAAATGTGCTCGATCGACACTTGCCGGTGAATTTATCGGCCTGATAAGGATAAGGAACATATTGCAGACTCGACTCGATTCGAGCACCTCGAGTAGAGATACCGCATGCGTGCGTCTGCCTGACCGCCATCAAAGCTTGATGCTGCCAGCGATGCAGGTGCATGCATCAGCATCTGTCAGCGCTCAGTAGTTTGCCGATAAAGTATCTCTCAATATCTCAGTACACGAGTGCCTGGCATCCGCTGGCACATTGCTCCGTGGCACGTGGCGATGCATGATAATCAAGCTCTGGATTTTGTGAGCTAAAATTTATCAAAAAATGTTATATAAAACGACTTGGAATTTTTGGAAAAATGGATAAATAAGTTATTACACAGTAACACACGGGGTAACTCTGATATGACGCACTATCTAAAACTTTATCAAGTATTATTTATTATATATTTAAGGAAAATAAACTATGCCAATAACAAATTTATATTATTAATATAATTGGAAATAAGAAATATTTATTTTCTTGCATTTTTTTGCATTATTTATAAATGTATAATGTGATAGTATCAGTAAAACATCACATAATACTAGTATGATATAAAAGTACAAAATGGTTGCATGTAAATTATCATCTCTCACTGCTATTTTTTCTAATTTCTGTGACGTAAATCCTTGCGCGGCGTAAATACGAAGTTACAGGGCAATCTGTAATTTTTTATAATTTACGTTAAGATTAGAATAGAAATCCATATTATACATAAATTTCACGAATATTGATGAAGAGAATGTAGCAGTATTTACAACAGCAATAAGTCGATTAACGTGATCGAAATATCAGCTCGTCTATGAAGGACTCGTATCTCGTATCTATCGGAGATATAAAAAAAAAGGTCTCTAAAAAATACGCTCCAGTAACGAAGAATTATTGAAGAGCCACGAGCGTGCTTTCGTGAATAACTAACGATGATACTTTGTCACACTTCGCGTCTCGCGTTATCGACACGGATCCCAGGTTTATGACTGCGAACGTAATCTTCAAATTTGAGAACCGTGTTTCTTAGATCCCAAAGAGGACATAATTTTGTAGGCCTGCGCAGCCGTAACGGACGCAATGATCATTCGCCACATACAGAGAGTGCTATTACATCATAACTTTTTTGTCTCTAAGGAATTCTTAGCATATTTCAATTTTAAATTTTTATTTATTTAAGGATGTATGGGTGGTATCTCAAAAACCAAGAATGTAAAAATTTCACAGATTGTTCTATTGTTACGTTTGTGTGTCTATATAAAATTTGAACACAATTCTCTTATTATATTAAAAGTTATTTAATTTTTTATTTATTCTTGATCTTATAAATAACTTTTAAATGAGTTAGTAGATCTGCATCAATTTTTGCTCAAATATTTATTAGAATTTTGTTAGTATATATAAAAATTTTTGTTTAATTTTAGCGTTTATAATTTTTTCACAATATATTCTTATATAATTAAGGACAATATGATCATTTTCGGATGAAGTGTAATATAATCAATAACGTAATAATTAATCTTTTTTTCATTAAAGTAACTGAATTTTTGATCACTGTTACATTGGAAACATAGATTTTTTAATCATCAATAAATATTAGATAAATTCTACATGCGTTATTTAGTCAGACATGAAAGATTGACATGTATAAGAGATACAGATAATGAGAATGCCGATATTTCGATCAGATGTTAACCGATTGCAGCCGTCTGAAATACTGAGCGCCTTGGGCTTTGAAAGTTTTAAATCTATCATTGTTGGACGTCCTCGTAGAGAGGACTCGTAACATGCCCAGTCACCATGAGATTCCACACTCGGACAGCTCCTTGTCCTCGCGTACGCCATTAATTTCCCTGCCCGAAGCTTTCGCCGATCTCCGCGATCGGAGAGCCCGAAGTTTCTCTCCTACCTCCGAGCCGTGAAATATGCAGCCCGGGGCAAGTACGTGCCAAAACTCCTTTGTTTTGCGCTAGTTAAAAGTTGGTGCGGGTCCAGAGATAAGAGGATAAAAAGGGGTCGCGCAGCTGAGCGGAGGATGGAATTCGCGGGGTGAGGGAGGGAGACACGACAAGAGGAATTCAGACTCCTGGATACCCGGGATGCGATACGGTTGAAGGCGAAGGAGTGGTGAGGAGAGGGAGAGGGAGTTAGTTGCGCCGAGAGTATTATTTTTATCTCCTGTGGGACCGTCACCTCTTTTCCCGTTACCTATTTCCGGTAGAGCCAGAAGCCGTCGCGAGCCAGCAAAGTGCCGTCCCCCGCGAGAGCGACCCGCGGAGAGAATCGATAGGTTTAAGACGCGAGAGTTATGTGTCGCGGTAATTCCCCGGTGCGATGACTTAAGCATAACGAGCAACCGCGTCGCCCTTTACGCCCTCGTGATTTTATCTAGCCGCTTCCGCAGTTCTCGAGGGTGTACCGGGGGTTGGCTTGCGGCGCGGTTCGTCGTTGCGCATCGCTTGTTCGCGATTCGAGCACGCGAGCTTGCTTCCGTGAAAACTCATCGGTATATATCTGTCCGTTGTAATGCTGTTATTATATTATTTATCCGTCAGCATTACAATTTATTTGCTCGGTTATGCGTTACATTTTGTCTTCCTTACGCTTGTCTATGAGCTCTATATATTGGATTACACCGAGAAAATTATATTCCCAACTTGAGAATTTCTCTTATTTTTGAAATGGTTTTCTAAAATTCTCCTTTAAAAAAAGTAGGCACCAAAAGGATTCTCCTAAGAGATTCTCCTTCAGAGAGAATTCTTTTAAAGAATAGATTATTAGCAGAATTTTTAAATTTTTATATGGCTGTATAAGTAAGATGAATTTTTTTAATAGGATTCACTCTAGAACTGATTTTCCACAAATATGAATGAAAATGTAATGTTAAGATATTGAAACACGCATTGTTTTGTCAATCATAAAGATTAAATATAAAAAACTAATCCAAATTATAAATACTGATCTTTAAAACATCTGTCTGAGACGATTAAGTTAGCTTTTTGGGCCACTTTTATAATAATATATAATAGCTATATTTATTATTTAAAATCTTAAAGCTTATTTGAGCACCAAACACTACACTGCACTGGCTATGTCAAATTATAAGGATATAATGCAAATACCAAATGAAACACAAAAAGTCACATTGTTCAAAAGTGCATTATTAAAAAAAATATATTCTTTTGTTAGTTTTAAAGGATATTCTGGAAACGAGTATATTCTCACGTTCATTAAGTATATGCATTGAGGTCTTGTAAAGTATACAGTTCTTTTTATTTCGGAATAATAATTTTTTTTTTTGTGTAAAAATGTAGATTATACGAAGCATAATAAAAAGAATGCACAGATGGAATATAAATATCGTTGAATTGAAAAGTTCCGCTAAAATTGTGACTTAATAGAAATGTATTTCGTTATTCGTAGCTATTGTATTTTCGCCCGGAGCGCCTTCGATTTTGTTCCATTGAAGCAGGTAAATGTTTTCGATTGTATATCCTATATCGCTATATAGTCTGACGTTGGTAATGTTTAGCGAGGAGTTTGCACACTACATTCCTCGAGCTCTTCATTTCCAAGCTAGACGCAATAAGGGATACTGAAGGGTGAAATCGCGGGAAGCACATTCTTTCTGCTTATTCTTCATAATGAGAAGTTACCATCGTTATCATCGTACGATCGTTGATGTGCTTAACATTTTTCCGGAATCCTGCGTCCATGAAACACTAAGCCAAGATCCTAACGAAACTTTGTTACCGGGTCGCTCTCTCGTGCAAAGGAGCTTGCGGCGAAAAATTTGCTCGACGGAACGTGTCGTGCGCCACTTGTCGCATAGCAGACGCCACGTGCTTAACATTTCGCAGCGAATAGCTTGCCCCTTAATCCTTTCACGCCCGTTCTGGACCGAGAAACGCTTGCAGTGGTCGGGATATAATTTTTGCTTTTTTTTTGCGGATGTAAAAGAAGGTTGAAAAAGCTTAACGTTAGTTTATGCAGGTGAAGGAGAAAGGAGAGCCATATATTTAAAATATGCTTTATTATTCAAATATTCTACTTATGTTCACATATAATATATAATAGTAATAATATGCGTATCATAAGACTTTTTATCTTGTCTATTTATGCATAATTTAATATTTATCATATATCTTCGATTGTCTGATTTTAAGCTACAATAAACATATATTTGTTTAATTTATTTCAAATTATCTCTTTCTCTGTATGCGTTTAAAAACTATTTACGTTATTACGCTGTGTAGCATCGATAACTTGTGGTTTCCATAACTGCTATCTAAATTTAAAATCATATCGTTACTTACAGTATGAGATATTATCTCGAGATGCGAGTGCGTCGTATAAGCTGTCGTTTAACTTCTAAATAATAAATTGTCGGAAAAGTGGGTACCAGTATCCGGTATGCAAGTGCGTCTTTGAAACTTTTACGAGGGATGAAAAATATTTGGACCGGAAAGGCGCAGGACGTAAACATGCCCCGTTAGCTGTCACATTGATCATGTCTAACGAATGATAAAGTGTATCTATCCTATAATCGTGATAAAAGTGACCGTGATCTTTTTCCTTTTGTAACTATAGTTCGACTGTTATGCATCCATATATACAGCTCTTTATTTTTTTACTTAACTTTAAAAAGAGCTATATAATTGAGGAGCTTGGTGATATATAATATTTGATAATAATCTAACTATAGCAAATTTATAAAAATATGATTTGAGATTTCTTGCACTGAGAGAAAAGATTTTGTTAATTTAACAAAATTTGTCGATGTGACAACAAAATTTGTCGTAGTGACAACAAAATCAATGACAATATTTGTACATGTAGTGACAATTTTGTTGTCACTATATGTACAAATATTTGTTACAGGTACTGGACATTTGTTAAATCAGCAAAGTCCTTTCTCTCAGTGTGTGAATGAAATTGAATTTTTTATATCTATAATATTTTTGTAAAATATTGTTAGGAACTTTGTATATAATTACAGTAAAATTAATAAGATGAATAAATATCGGTAACAATAACTCGATGACTACAAACTTACACATAATAAGCTTTGCGAGTTGAGAAAAGAGATGTAAAACACATTATATAATTATATTAAAAAGCTATTCTGTTTCATTCTCATTTGAATCATTTAATTTTTAAGCTATCTTGATGAAAATATTGAGGAAAATAACAGAAAATATTCACTGGAATTATCACATTAATCCAGTTTTATTGGCAGCAGGATTTAGAAATAATGACATTTTTTTTAGTGATTTAAATATAATTTATATAAATTTCATTTTTCTCTCTCAGATAATTTGACATGCTGTTACACCAAGTTTATATTATGTATTCCGGCAGAATTTTAGTGTAGAAATAAGTAATGAAGAATATTGTAAATTCTTATGAGTTGACGCTTTTTTATAAGTTCTTTAACAATAGATCTTGCCGGCAGAAAAGACCGGTCGATAACTTTCACAGTGGATTTGTCTCTGCACAGCCGATTTCCTGACCGCATCCTTTACCTCGTTCGCGAAGCGTCCAACCGTGACAACCTTGCATTATACCGCCGATTTCCATGACTATAATGTCTCTTAAAGAAAGACCGCCAATCTTCCGCAAGAACGACGCCCGCGCGCTTTGTTACTTTCCATATTTCAGGCACGATGTCTCGCGGTCGCGGTGTATCGCGTGCCATCGATTTCACGTTACCGAATATATGGCGCATTATAAATTTTTCATCCACTAGACCAGCTCTTTCTCCGACGAAATCCGCTAGCATGCCAGTATGAATATTTTACGACCAAATATTCGCGCATTTGCGCACCATTGAGAATCGAACACTGAGCTTTTGATTTAATCATTATCTGTATCTCCTCTCCTCAATTTCTTTTGTAAAGATAAAATCGAACAAATTAATAAAAAATAAGAGGTAAAAAAATTCGCGCATGTTAAAGAAGGAAATTAATGATATGCACACAATATACATAATTGTTTTATTTTATAAAAAAATGCCACCGTAAATAACGCTGAAAATTGGAATGTTTATCAATTTCTAAATATATGTTATATATTTTCTTTCTTTCATTTATTCATTCGGGTAAAAAAATATATCTTTCCAGAAAAATTTTCCGAAAAAATGCGATTGTTCAAGTAAATTTTTACGGTATATATTCATCACTGTGAAGTATACAGCTTGTCCATGTAGATGCGCATGTATGTGTGTGTGATTGATAGGGGAGATCTCGGAGCTCGTTAGCGCAAAAGGCAAATTGGCATTGCGTTTCGTTTATATATTTATTGCGAAAAGACATGAAAAAATTATCACAAAGTATCTTTTTTACAATATAAGTATTATTCCCAAAGTTTTACTTAAACCAAATAATTAAAAAACAGGAAAAATCTAATTTAAAAGTACGCGAGTAAATTTTCAAGCGTTTAAAATTTCGTATTAATGTCCTTCAGTTTGAGAGAATATTAGTTAAAACGAAAGTTAGTATACGACATGTTATTTTCAATAATAACAGTAATTATAATGAAACGATTGAAATCAAACATATGCAGACATGAAATGTGTTGATTCATATTTAAAGCAAACTTACGAGCGAGTGAAAACATTCAATTTAACTCTGACAATACGCTTTACATTTAATATTTTTATATTGAAGCAAGCTACATTTTAAATATTTGTTTTTCTGTAACATTTTACTTTTATTTCGATCATTACAAAGTAAAAGTATACAATCTTTATCAAGAAATACATATTTGATCTGTTTTGTTTCTGTTACGTTTTCATTAATTTAATATAAAGTTTGTCATATAAGCAACTTACACCGTAATATGTGTCAATTTACACTAGCAAGGCTAGCTAGTTGCAGTGCAGCATGTTTGTATTTCATTTATGGCAAAGAGACTATACCATACATCATACCCTAGCATGAAAATATAGAGAAAGGGTCTTTCTATCAAATTAATACAGTTTAATCATAATTAGTTGTTTAAAATGTCGAATGCGAAATGATGCAAATTGCGCCTTGCACTGAGAGGAATATCAACCAAATGTTTAGTTAAGTAGTGATCAAACGAATTTTATTGGTATCAAAAACTCAGTTACATTTAACGAACCATTTGGTTATCTAGTTGTATAAAAATAATTGTTTGGTTAAGACTACAGATTGTTGGTCAAAACAGCTACATATTTAGTAATTGTAAAATTTATTTGATCACTATTTAATTAAACGTTTGGTTTATCTCTCCAAATATTTTTCTCACCACAGGACATGGTTTGTAACTGTAGAAGAGACACAAACATTTAAATCGTTAACATAGAAGGTAAATTGTTCAACACGGATGCACACATGGTCTTTTATCTGTCGTCGACATGGTCTGCTCAATACCCGATATTCTGGACACCGCATTATCGCTTAGTATAAGTTGTTCATGTGTTTAACGACACGCCGGCAGGGGCATGTCGCGGTTTATTCGTTTATCAGAGAATCGTCGAGTTGAAATAGCTTTATCAGGTTTCCAAAATGCGCTTTACAATTCCCGAAATAGAACCGTACGCTTTCTCACTTTTACGCAGTATGCCAATTTTCTGTTTTAACTTTAGACGAATCCGATAGTCGAAAATTACATTTTAAAAAGTTATATGAAAACGAATGATAAAGGATGGAAAAAAACAGCTATATCTACAAATATTTGAAATATAATACAATTTGTTTGATCGGAAAATTGTTTGGATTCTTTGGTCGATTCGAGCCTTCTTTGACAAAAGCATCGAGATATTAATTACTTTTTAATTACAAGCGGTTGAAAATGTAGAATGATCTTCGTGAATTTATTTTCACAGATGCAGATAAATGGAATCACTGCAAACGAGATACAAACACGAACGGGGCTTATGTAAATTTGGTCACGCAATTTGACACTGCATCTGTTAACAGCGTCGACGGTATTGCAAACAAGAATGCAATCAACCTGCGCCGCAAAATCTTTATTATCATAAACTTTCCTTGCTCGCCCACGCCTTTTGCGTTAAACTATTTTGCACAACTTTCCTACGTTGAGATTTCTCGTTTACAACGCCGCGAAAAATACTATCCGCGCTCGCCGATCGAAACTGCAAATTCATCGCGGCCTGTTTTTCTTTGACGTTTTCGTCTGAAAAAGAGCTACGGTCGAGCAGCGCCGTGGCAACTGCCGATCCGCCGCCGGTTTGATTT
Source organism: Solenopsis fugax (assembly GCA_003595255.1). NCBI lineage: Eukaryota > Metazoa > Arthropoda > Insecta > Hymenoptera > Formicidae > Solenopsis > Solenopsis fugax. Next base: position 7,011 of record QKQZ01053529.1, on the reverse strand, counting down.
TGCTTTATGCTGCATAAAACGAATCGTCCGATATTACGCCTGCGGTGAACTAACGATATTTTTTTTCCCCTGAACTCCGGACAAGGGAATGTTGGATTCGTGAAGGTTGTTTGCAAAAATTGCCAAATCTGCAATGAACTATTTTTTTATAAAATATCAATCATATCTCCAGAACAAAAGATACAAAAGATACGCTACAGTATCGTTATTCATTAGAACTTTAGGCATTCTGTGCGCTTGCTCTCTTGGCTTTTATGTGAATTTTTTATTTAATCACATTTTACATTATTGTCGTTATTGAGAACGAACTTAATGTATTTTTATACAAAATTGAGTTCACTATATAATATTAAAATAAATAATGGCGTAAATATATTCAAAAATTTATAGTTTATAGTTTTCGGATTAAATACTGTCATATTTCTCATATTTTTATCATTTCTTAAATTATAATTATTCTTAAATTATTTAATTACATTTTTTAGTTAGTATTGCCATTGTCTTTGTTATTAATCCAACAAAAAGAAATCATCAATTCTCTCTGAAATGCTTATGGGAAAATAAAAACGGCTTCTCATATTTTATGTTTAACGCACTGATATATTTCGATTCATGAGTCTTTTTATTAGACTAGACCGTAACAATGCGTACGCCTTCTTTTTTCCATAGCAGTTTTTTTATAAATTTAATAAATATTTATAATTAACCAATTATGCAATTTTTATAATTGTAATTAAACGATTAAGCAATTATTAAATTAACAAATGTACGACCAATCGAAAACAGGCTTTAAATTAGATAACGTGCCAATTTTTAAATGGGATAAGTTTATAGTTTTCGGATTAAATATTATCATATTTCTCGTGCTTTTAACGTAACATTTCTTAAATTATAATTATTCTTAAATTATTACATATTTAATTACATTATTTAATATTATCATTGTCTTTGTTATTAACTCAACAAAAAAATTGTCAATTCTCTCTGGGATGCAAGTAGGAAAACAAACGGCTTCTCATATCCTATGCTTCGCGCGCTGATATATTTCGATTCATGCGTCTTTTTATTAGAATATAAATATTACGAACGAATAATGCAAATTGCTTTTTCCGAAATCGCACCGGTGTCGTTCGAAGAATGACTCTTTCATAACTGGAATGTAAAATGTCGCAGCGTTGACAACGCACGCCGCTTCTCTCTCCGTGATGTAATGCATTATGTATACATGCATACATATATATATGTATTTATATTTTATGCAGTTCATAGTAAATCATGAGCCCAACTGCGAAGGGGTATGCTAATACCGAGGGACAAAAAAGTGCTGACTAAGGCCGTGGGGCCAAAGACTTTTACGAGAAATAGCAGGGAGAAGTTATGTCGCTCTCGACAAAAGCCAGCCATATTCTTTATTCTGACGTGTCTCGTCTTGGGTTAACTGGATGTTTGTAACACTGTGCTCCTCACAAAGATACGCTCACTAACGCGAGGTTTATGTAAACTATCTGACAATGAGTAAAAACAGCGTTCACCACGTCTAATCCTTTCTTTTGTTTAAACGTGATGAAAAAATTTCTAATTTGAAACTTAATATGTGAAAAAAACGTAGTCGCATTAACCCGTATAAATACTCACGTGACTTTTTTTCACGTGTTTTTAATCTCTTTCATAAACTGTTTCATATAACTGTAAACTAAGACAAATTTTAAAAATAAAATATAATAATTTTCAAGCATTAGAAAAATTCATTTAAAAAATCCGTATTAAAAAAAATACTTTATTACGTAATATATTTAATTGATAAATTTACAGCACGCGTCTGGGTCAGTTTAACTCTCACGCGAGAGCTTACGGGGTTAAAGAACATTTCGTTGGAAAAATTTATGTAAAAAGGTCAGTAACGTCAGAAAAAGCTGCGCTTTTACTGCTTGAGAAAAGCGATGCCAGGAGTGTCCTCGTGCAAATAAGTGATTTATTATTCACGAAGGTGGATTTTTGCGCATAATTCCGTCCCGTTGAAGTATCTTCGATCCGAGGCGTGCCATATTTAAGGCAAAAATGTCCTGGCAAAAATGTGTGCTCCCGTTTACCCTCTCGTTACTATCCATCCTCGCAGGCTGGGCGCATCTCTGGAACCCGGCCGCGCGCGCCTGGTGTCCTCTTCTGGGGTGAGGGCAAGTCGATGGTCGGATAAACGGCGGGGAGCCGAGCAGTCGAGACCGCACGCCGCTTAAAATTACGGACATCGGAAGTTGGGTGAAAGTTGGTCGAAGTTGGCTCATTCTGCGCATGACTAACTGCCCGCTGGAGTATCCGAGCTTCCGTAAACTCGGGGGATACCTGGTGCACACCGCTGCGCCGCTCTTCTCCGGAACAGCCGCTCGGCACACTTTCCAGGAATCGGCAACGTGGCCGTCTACTTCGCGTTGCACCTCACCTCGTTTCACATTTCCACGCGTCAATTTTCCATCGTTCGTGTTCACCGTAGAAGCTATCATTAATGTGATGTATGTTTTTAACCAATGTTAGCTGGATATTTTTCTTTTTCGAAAATCCATTTTTTTCTTCGTTACTTTTGAGCTCGATACATTTTTTATTCGACAGAATAAACTTATGTTTAATATAGAAAGAATACATTGCAACGATACTCGTATTCCCGATACACTGAAAAAAAAGTCTGGTTATAACTACCAAATGTATAGTGAAATAGTATCAATTAAATATTTCGTCAATATAGCCAAAAATAATTTTATTTTGCTAAATGTTTAGTAAGTATTATCAAATCTGGTATAAGTTACAAAATATTTAGTAAAGTAAAATTATTTTTGGTTACATTGACCAAATATTTAATTGATACCATTTCAACATACATTTGGTAGTTATAATCAGTCTTTTCTTTCAGTGTATTTTGTATCAAAATATGGCAGCCTAGTATCGACATTCATATGCGTAAACAATTTCGAAGTTCTCAAGATGGCTTTATTACAGTTTCAAGCGCGACTATCGATTCGCATTCTGCATTTCGAGCCAAATTCTCAGTCTCGATATTTCATCTCGCTGTTTCCGCACCCTTCTTGTTCAATATTTCGCGCAAGCATGGATACACTGCATACATCGTCGGAGAATTTAGGTAAAAATGACAAATACGTGAAATGATATGCAAATCCTGGTAAGAAAGACGAATCCCGTCGCTCTCAACGTATGTGTCGCTCTCGTTTCGTCGTCGTCGTCGTCGTCGTCGTCATCGCGCACCTTCCGCACATTTCTCAACCGAGTCACGGAAAGATCGTCGTGGCGTCTCTCTCACCTATGGCTTTTCCATTAAAGCTGCATCATCAAAACCGGCGTTGACGACGTCTGCGCTTTCATTGTTCACCCGGCACTCCACTTGGACAAGTGAGAAAATCAGCTTATCCAATTTTCCGCGGCGGAAACGCGCCGAGAGAAAAATCTTGTAATCGCGTCTCGCACCGTATACGTCCAGCGGGTTTCGCTTCCGGCAAAAACGGTGCGCGATGTAGGTATCACTCACGTTGAAAGCGCGGAAAGCGCTCGGGATACGGTACGAGTGTGAGCGCTGAAAGTAACGCTTTTCTTACCGGGACTTTTTTTTAATAGAGTCTAACCAATTTCGCTTGTAAGACGTCTGCAAACGCAGATGGTACCCGCATAGAGACGAAATTGGTTTAATAATTTTACAGTATGTTGGTAGATACCTGTATATCTTTGCGATATGAAAAATAGATGAAAGGTAGGGGACAGGGCGCAGCTTTGCTTCCCTTGGTGTTTACTTTTTCATTTCGAAAACACACATCCTTTTAACGTTTTCGTAAAAACGTCGTGCGTGAGGAAAACGAGGAGAGACTTTATTAATGTGATATGATGCGGCTTTTAAAATATAAATGATGATTTTTAAACAAGATCTTTGCATAATAAAATTATTTATTATTGAAACTACTTCGGCCAAAATTATTAAAGGTAAATATAAAGGTATAAGATAGTTTCTTGCATACGAGCATGGTTTTGTTCAGAGGGAAAAGAATATGGGAAAAATCTCAAAGAATTAAATTGAAAGATAAAGTAGGACAAGAAATAAAACCTAACGAAATAAAAAAGAAAAATAAATGAAAAATTGTGATATCAAAAGGTATTATTATTATGGATGTCTTTATTAAAAAACGAAGAAGACTGTAACGAGACATCGATATTATTCAGAAAATGACATAAATGCGTTATAAACACATTGATTAATTAAAATAATCTCACGTTTGTTGCACCAAGTGAAGTTATAATTCTTAACCTTTAATTAAGCATAGGAAGCAAAGTATCTCTCGTAATGAATAAGTCTTACAGCGGGATTATACTTCGTTATCAAAGTAAAAACACGGTCAACGACGTAGTGAGCAGAAACACGCAAGCATATTTACGTACGCGGGATTAATTAAAATAGAATTATGATACGGACGACACGATGCTCTCCTTAAAACCGCTTTCGAGGAAGCTGTTTCTCGAGGTAAATCCCTATTAATGCTGTTGCATGTATATGTGTGTCACATATGTAACGTTACTTCATAGATTTATACTTGCGCATATCCTGCTATTACGAGATAATAAATCAGCATAATTTTTCACAAATAATGCACTCGTCACATGGATATACTTCGCTTTTTAATAAGTATAAACGTAAATATTCAAAGATATCAAATACTACTTCTAAATTTTGCATTTCTTTTTAACATTTATTTCATGATTGTATCTACTAGTGATTGTTATTTAACACACGATAGAATTACAAAATATTTCTTCTAATCGCTATATCTTATCTGTAATTATTTTATTATTCCTATAAGCATTTTATTAAAAAATTTTTCTAAATTCTTATCTCATTACCGTATATTAAAATTTCATTAAAATTTAGAGTTGGTTTTTGACGCGGATATGAAAAGTTAAGATTATTTTACACAAGAAACGTCCGGATGATAAATCTCGGAATGTAATCCTATTTAAAAATTGGCAAGTTATCTAAACTTTGAAGTCTCTATTTTGAAGCCTGTTTTCCGCGTTTTCGATTGGTTGTAATTTGTTAATTAGTAATTGTTTAATTATTTAATTAATATAAATATAATAATTCATAATTGATTCATAATTATAATTAAAAAATTAAAATATTGTATAATTGGTTACTCGTTATAAATATTTATTAAATCCTATTTAAAAATTGGCATGTTATCTAATTTGAAACTTTTAATTTAAAGCTTGTTTTCTGTGTTTCCAATTGGTCGTAAATTTGTTAATGTAATAATTATTTAATTGTTTAACTTAAGATAAATATAATAATTGCATAATTGGTTCATAATTATAATTATAATAATAAAAAATTGCATAATTGATTAATTATTATAAATATTTATTAAACTTATAAAAGAACCGCTGTTATTATACATATGTTCTAGTTCAACCAATTGTGTGTTTTAAAGGAAATCAATTATTTCGCTTACGCAAATTGCCGTAAATGTCAACTAGGTAAGCTACAAAGAGCTTTCACTCGCATAATCACGAGCCCTACAGGCTTAAGAATATGCCGCAAACTGTATGTTATTTGCGATTCTCGATGGTAATATTAAGATGTGATTTCTCTCTTGATCCTGTTTGAAGTTGCAGGGCTCAATTAATCCGCGGCTAGCTCACAGCCGTAGAATGACCCTTTGTGTTCCCCAGTAATTAAAGTGCCATCGGCTTTATTACGTAATGTGTGGCGCAATTAAGTCATGCGGTGCCGGCGCGCGAATGGAGCGTGATGATTCGTCGGGGCACAATGGTAATGTGACCCGATTCCGCGAAAATTTCTCTCCTGAAAATGTAGACCATATAATAAAATAATACGGCTAACGTGGATTACGTTGCCCGCTCGGTTTAATTGACTGTTTAATATAAGGAATGTGGCACACGTATTACAGAATGCGCGCATTTGCGCGCGTGTGGGCACGTGTACAGTGTGTACACAAGCATATAAATAAGCCACCTTTCACCGAATCTTCGAATCAGCGTGAACTCTGCTATTCACAATCGAGAAGACTTAAGATATTATTATTGAAATAAGATATATTATCGCATAAAATATGTAAATGACGATCGGAGAACGTCGCAAGAAGTTGCATAAAATTCGAAGATCGATGAGCTCTAATCTAACGCAAATACAGATAATGCCGTGCTAATGCGCGCCTGCAAAAAAGGTCTCGTAAAATCTCGGAGTACGCCGTAATCTTCGCGTAGCTGGCTACCGCAAAATTGATGGCACCGGCCGCTGCCGCGACCAGCGATTGTTATTAAAAAAAAAAAAAGAAAAAAAAACTCGCGGACGTTTACGTAATCACGTACATCACACCGTCGCGCCATAAAGCGCGCCCGCGGGTGTCTGCGCGATTCCCGGCAGTGATTAAGGCCTGATTTATATCTGTCGTCGACGTAGCCGTGCAATTAATACCGGAAAACAGAAACGGAGACACCGGACGACAATTGCGGGGCTCGTTCATCACGCGAGACTCGTTTCACCAAAACGCAATAATTAGTAGAACGTACGTCAGGAGTTCTTACCGGCCGTGGCGATACATCTCGCCGTATTCTTCGTTAACGGTCCTGACGTAGATTTAATTAATTTCCGGCTTTCTAGAGAGAGCACTCGGGAAAGCAGGTATAAATAAAAAAAAAAGGTTTAGTAAGAGTGAAAGAGAGACACTCACACTTGAATTACGCCTGGTATGGTTACACGCATTTTCCAAATAGAATGCACCTCTTTGATGGGTTAACACGCAACTATTTCTACTCGCATAAATTTGCAAATGTGAATTTACGTGCGGCGAACGAAGGAATGTTACGTATGATGTATTTATTAGTTGTAAAGTTGCGAGCGTAATTGGAGCCTAATTACAATTATACAATTACAGATACTTAAAACAACAAACAATTAACAAATAGGCTACAAAGAGTCAGCGCGGTTATAAGTGCGCAATT
>QKQZ01053524.1:0-24872 GCA_003595255.1 Solenopsis fugax | reverse complement strand
AGGACTCAGGAAACGCAAAAGAAAAAAAACTGCAACGAATAGCCCTGGTCTCCCCTATACTTTTAATAAAATGGTGTAACGAAGTAATTTCTTGAACTTCGTTCTTTAATAAATTAAAACTTTCTTGATTTAAATTGATTTTCTCTGAAATAACATATGATTTATTTACAGGTCTGTCTTTGTATTTTGCACTGCCACGACATGCGTTCGGCGAAGTTCAGCGCGTGCTATTTCCGAGATACTTCACGATTAACGCGTGTCTAAGTCTCATTACGCTCTTCATATTTGTCAAGCATCATCCGACCTATACATGGGACACCGAAATTGCTGTTCAGGTAGATACAGATAATGTGCTAAAACAATTGCAACCTTTTATATTAAAGAACCAGGATATACAGTCAGTCAAGTAAGAGCGTGGCAGGTCTTATTCACAGTTAGTAAAAGATATCGCCCTAATTTTTTCGTGAGTTGATAGAGGGAAACCTTATCCTTGATGCACTATCAACAAAGATTCAATTGCCATTTATCTTTTGTAAGAGAAACACATTAAGTGCCATGAGTGCCAAATACGCGTCGCGCTACGAGGCGGTGTTCCTTTGTAGCCACCCGAAAGGTCCGAAAATGTCGCAATTAGCGGCTGCTAAATATATGAGAAAGTCGAGAGCATTTGTACAGAAGTGGGTGCAGCGATATAATGTGGCAAAAAATGTCGGTGATTTACTACCGAACGTGGCTCGATAGGTAAATTGGACAAAAAAGACGATAAAAGAATAGTGAATCTGTTTTCGCGGAATCCTGGCTTAACACTGCGTCAAGGACAAGCAAAATTGAAGCAGAAAGGTATAGATGTATCGCATGAAACTATTCGAACCCGTCTTCAGGCTCATGATCTGAAATGTCGCAACATAATGAAGAAACCTTTGTTGATTCAAAATCATGTGACAAAGCGACTCGCTTGGGCGCGCAAGAACATCGAAATTTTAGCAACGTAATTTTTACCGACAAATGTTGAATATGGGCACGTTGTAATCTCACGAGAGCCTGGTCAACTTCCACCAATAAATTTGTCCAGCGGATCGTTAAACACAGAGTAAAGGTGCATCTTTGGGGCTGCTTTTCAGAGCAGGGGTTTGGCACTTTGCATCTGTTTACCAACAACTTAAATGACGAAAAAATACTGGAAATCTACAAAAAAGCCTTGTTGCCATCTGCCAAACGTTGGTTCATCGACAAAAATGAGGACTGAATTCTGCAAGAAGACAACGATCCCAAACACCGCAGCAAACTTTGTACTGAGTGGAAGAAGCAATCTGATATCGTTACATTGGATTGGCCGTCGCAGTCGCCCGATGCAAATCCTATCGAAAATGTGTGGGCATATATTAAGCACAAACTTCGTGGAAAACGCACGTACCCTTTGAAACAGCTATCTTGTGAAATTCGTCGTATTTGGAGGTCCTTGTCGCTAGACTATGCCGTCAATTTGGTCGAAAGCATGCCTCGAAGATGCCAGGCAATTATCGACGCCGATGACTGGATGTATTATTAACGTAATTGCATCTTTGTTCTCATCGAGTACAATGCATACATTTGAAAATTTTTTTAAATAAATTTTTTTATAAATTAACCCTGCCACGCTCTTACTTGTCTGACTGTATAATTTAATTTTCTCTAAAACTTAATTTCTATTTATTCTGAAATTTAAAAAAATAATTTATAGTATAAATTCTAAGAGAAGTAAAAGTGAAACTTGTGTTTTATGCAGGTTGGTGCAATGTCCGGAGCCTTTTTCTTGGAGCTGCTGATACGCCTTTACTTGACACCGCCGCTTCTCCAGCTGATCGTGCAAAAAAACAACTTTGAGCGCGCGGTCGGCGTCGGCAACGAAATAGGCCGTCACAATCCTGGACCGCTTAAAAATTGTACGCACTACCTGAAAATCCACCGAGCGTTTCGCCGAGTGCACGTGTGGATAGCCATGGGAAATATGTTAACTATGGCGTGCACGGTACTTCATCTTTATTACATAGCGAGCAAATTATGTGCTTTGTAAGACCAATTAGTTTTCGATAGTAAAATCTATACAGATTGATTCCTAAGTACAAAAAGTTGAAGAGGATATTCTTTGGTTTATTTTAGGAAGGCTAATCTTATAAACATATATCCTAAATTGCTTCATTTTCAAAATATTCCCAGCAAACACAGAATATTGCAGCAACATTGCAACATTGCTGCAATGTTGCTGCAATATTCTGTGTTTGCTGGGTTAAAATGTCAAAGTAGAGAAAAATAAAAATTTCGAAAATTTGAAAAACAATAAATTGTTACTACGTAATAAATATCCGTAAACGGATATTTTATTCAAATTTGGTGCGCGCATATGTAACATTAAAGATCATTTTCCAGTACCAGATGAAACATTTTTAGATTTACTTTTAAATATCTTGTAATTTTGAAAATAAAGGTTTAGGATATAATTTTAGATTTTGTTTAAAATTTCTTCCTAAAATAAGCCAAGAAATATTCCTTTCAATTTTTTATATTTACTTAGGAATCACTTTATATATGTTTTCATTCGAGGACTTAAGGAAGTTTTCGAAAAAGACATAGAATCTAAAAAATAATTTTGAGAAAAGCGTTTTAGTAGTAACGCGTGTTAGTACGTGTCAAGTACGATGGTAACAGAAGTCTAAATGCACCGAAACATTCAGACCTGATGGTGCAAGATGTGATTTTTCCTGCCATTAAAATTACTTGCAAAAGACTGTGTAACGAGTCTTTCAGTGCAGCTGCCTTGAATTTTAAACCTCGATAAATTCAAGATATCGAAGTATATTAGTGTACCTTGTAATCTGCACTTACTCTATATTAAAGTAGAGTTAGTATTCAGATCATAAACATTATTTGCATGATGTAAGTCACAAAGTGACTTATCCTCATAGGAGTCACTAGCCAATTCCGAGGAAATTGAAGCCGAGGCGAAGGTAAAAGCGACCAATTTTGACACTTCTCACAAATATGATCTGCTTATTCGTCGATAGTGCTGTATAAATTATTGCTAAAGATAGTGCGAAATGCGTGCATGTAATTTGTGAGAATGCCTAGAGATTGAGTGGTTATTATTTATTCATCAGTCCAAAACGACCGATGCTTCTTTGTAAATAATATATATTTCATAAATCGAAAATATATCGATTCGTTTGTATGACATGTAGGATATATTAAATATTTTTATATACGTGTATTTTATATTATAAGTTTTAAGGCATGCATTCTTACTAAAATGTATTTCTTTTATATATCGGCGCGAGAACAATTTTTATTAAAAGACTTATTAAAAGATGTATTGACAATTAGATCGAAGTATCCTGCCTACGATGGAAAATCGTGGCTTGCTTAATAATAGACATTAGAAATTTGCATATCGAATTGCTTTGCGATTTTAAAATCGCTGTTACTACATTGGATGCAATAAAAGTATATCTACTCTGTATCAGAGCTAATGATATTTATTGAGATTACACATTAAAAAAGATCATATATATATATAAATATAGCGATATCAATGTAGATCAAAATGAAGGAATGAATTCAGCACGTTTATTTTATACTAATGAATTAGCAGATTCATACGCACGCGAAGCTCATCGCTGTAAATAACTGCATTTCGTTCATATTTCATATTTGTAAATCATATGATATCTCATATAACAATATATGAGTATGTAATCTTTTCTTCTGATTTTTAGTCTTATTAATTATTGATATACCTTTCCATAAATATCAATTCTAATATTTGAATATATTTTAAATTATATCAATGAATGTTATATGATAAAATGAAATTACGAGTGTAATATTCCTATCAATGTCGAGTACATGGTATCTTGATATTCATACGATGCCATTGTATAATATGTATCTTCATATATCAAAAATTTACATCTATATAAAAATCTGTACATTACATACTAAAAATTGCAATCACATATTCTATGAACTAATTAATGTTAAAATTTGAAGATCCATCTGATTGCTGTAAATAATAACCGTAAAATTGTTTTCTTGTCCATACCTAACACGATTTAAGAATGATATTTAAAATGATTGATGCTTAATTAATTACACATTATGATTAAGTACGTAATAATCTTGAAAAATAATATTACAAAATAATCTTGAGATCCCTAATACTATTAAGTTTATAATATTTCTATGAACATATGTACAATATAAAACGCATCAAAGGAAATGATTTATAATTATTTCCAGGGCAAGATGCATATGTGTCTTTTATGTCCTGCGTACAATGGAGGAAGATTAGGAATACGAATTAGAATTTTAGAATCAGTTTCCAATGAATATTAAATGTAACGTACAATGGATATAAATAAGACATAAATGTGTTATACGAAACGAAACATAAATTTATTATTTATTTATAGTGTTCATTGAGGAAATTGATTTTAAAACTATAATCCCTATTCTTAATATATATCTAATATTCTTCTGTTGTGCACAAGACCTTAATAATAAAAAAAAGAATCTTACTTCAGTAACATCTACTCGAAATTTCTAATCTCGAACATCTCGAGATAAAACAAGTACGTTTTGAAGACATTTATACTCGAAGAATCTCGGCCGCTTTGTTGTAACAAATGGCTATCCAATCAGGCTGCGTGGCGCCCCACTGAATCTGATTGACTTCGCCTTCCGCGGCGGTGTAAGCAAGTATAGGATCTTCTATCGCTCTCGGCATTTGTTGTATGTCCCAGATTAAAGCCTGATGATCGTCGCCTGCGGTGCAAATGTGACAGGATGAATGTGGGGCCCAGGCTATCCCATTAACGCTGGCCCTGTATAACAAAAAAAAATTAATCAAAGAAATTCTTTAAAGAAATCCAGTATAAATATTAGGTTAGATAAAAGTTCGTAGTGGTACACATATGGTTGAGTAAATCTATAAATATCTAAATATTTGTCTTTGAATTTCAACTTTGAATTAAAAAATACTACGAATTTTTGTTCCAACCCAATAAAATTTCCTTGCACATTGTACACTCCTTGGTCGAAAAATTTTATACAAAATTTATTAGTTTCTTTACTTTTTCAGTAAATAGTATTAATAATTTCTCGTTGAAATTTACTAAATTTTTATTGAATTCTTATTAAAATGTTAATTTTTTTTCATTAAATACAGAAAATAATTTTTCAAGGAGATATAATTAAAATTTTGTTGTATATTTATTAAAAATTCATCACACAAATCTAATGAAACAGTTCATCTAAATTTCACTAAAATTTTTCTATCAGGGCTTAGAGAAAAGTGGTTGGTATTTGTGACTACAATTGCATGATAAAATAATTACGGTTTTCCATTAGAAATTCCATTTTTATAATTATTATATAAGTAATAACTTTAAATTTAAACTGTACCAATTATGAAAAAATTTTACTATAAATTTTGATAATTTCAAATATTATTATAGCAAAATATCAAGATATGGATGGTAAAAATAAAATTATATTCAGTATAATTTTTTTACCATTTGCTTACTATTAACATACTAATTAGTAACTATAATTTACATGGTTAAAACAACTACAAATATACAATTAGCACCGAAAATGACTATAAAATGTAGTTAAATTATAGTAATTGCAACCCTTTTTCTCTTTCAGTATATTATTAAGTTGTACACATAATATTAAATAATTTTATATTGACCTGTGATTGTTCAATCTTGCGACTGGCGTACATGGCACGCGAACGTCCAGAATGATGACTTCGCACGCGTCCATTGCCACAGTAGCGAGATAATTGGGATCCTGCTTGTTCCACGCCAGTCGCAACAGTGGCGTATGCTGCGGGTCCTCATAGATTATCGTCGAGTGTTCCAAATGTCGTAGATCGAACATCCTCACGGATCCATCGGCGCCGACGGAGGCGAACATGTCGCGACCACCGCCGGCACGGCTGAAGGCAATATCGTACACTTCCTTGTCGTGTGCGATTAGTTGAGTTTTCACATGACCGGTAACCATGTTCACCCTGCCTAGAACCTGCCCCGTTTCCAATCCCCAGATTGTACAAGTGGTATCTATGCTGGAAGTCCCAATTAGATTCGGATCCACCTCGTTCCAGTCGAAAGATGTGAGCGGCGCGCAGAAGTCCGAGTTCTTGTTGTTATTCAAAACACATTCCAAACGAGTTTCAGGCTCCGCCGCACGCCATACTCTTAAATAATCGCCGGATGTAGCGAGAAGATCGGGAAACTGACCTAGAAAGTATTCATTAATTAGATTATGCTGGTTGATAAAAAGATTTTGATTCAAGTAATTGTAATCGGAATAGGTGTTTGTTATAGTTTTAGACATGCTGAATCCACAAATGAAAATGTTCTATCACATTAGGTTTTTGAGAAAAATGAGATTGAATCTCCCCTCCCCCTCCCTCAAACGCATTTTTTACCACTATTGTCAGACTATAAATATTTGTAATAAACATAATAAAAAATTAATGTATATCATAAATCAATACAATTCCTATGAAATATATAGATCTCTTTATATTTGTTTCCTTTAAAAATTTCTCTAAAATTTCTTTTTTATCTTTCTAAAAAATCAGTGATAATAACAAAACTCAAATTTGGGAAAAAATCTTTCAACTTGCCTTTGCTGTCTGGAATCCACATAATTTTTGTAGTCGGATAAGGATGATCAAATGTACTCTTAGCACTGAATTCAGATGTCTCTTCGTCCAATGAAACAATTTGTACTTTGTTGTTGTATTCCTCTACAAAGCTTCCCAGTGCTAGACGAAACCTTTTGTCGGGCCTCACCGACCAATTCATGCTGTACAGTGGCCATGGCGCCTCGTACTTGTAGATTTCCTTGCGTTTCGGTGGTACGGTATGCATAGCCATGATTGGCCACAATCTATAATAGATATAATAAAGATTTGATCTTTTACTCTAAATTGAAATGTGTTTTTTTGTAACAGAAAATGTTTCTCTAAGCTTTAAAAATTCACCAGTATAGTCCCCGCAAAAATAAGAAATTGGAAATATGTTAATATTTCTATAATAATTATACTTTTCATATAAAAAGGAATAGCATAATCAAATTGAGAGAGATAAGTGTTTGATATTTGTGGCTATAAAATCATGGTAAAAGAATTACAGTTTGGAGCTCCATAATTATTACCGAAATAATAACCTTGTGTTTATTGTTCTACCAACTATAAAAAAATTTTACTATAAATTATGATAATTTCAAATATTAATATAGCAAAATATCAAGAAATGATAAAATAAACATTTTCATACAGTAAATGCAATCACAATTATAATTATTTCTTAAGCATTTGTTTAATTACTATTTACACAGTAATAATAACTAACAATTATAATTTACATGGTTAAAACAACTCTAAATATAATTGGCATAAAAAATAATTATAAATTCTAGTTAAATTACGGTAACTACAATTATTTCCTTTCTCACAATGCTTTTATTAGGTTGGACTCACTTTGTTCTGGTGAAAATGGTACAAAGTACTTAAAAAAAAAATTGAAGTTTTTATCATTTTTTAAATTGAAATATTATATAACAACAAAAAAAGCAAATATAATAAACAAACTATAAAAACGTATTGTTAAATAAAAATATAATGTTATTCATGCAACTGTTTCATATGCATTTAGTTTCAAGATACATTTTTATTTAAAAAATATAATGACTGTATTCAGCAAAAAGAAAGCTCAGTAAGTACTTTGCATTGATTAGATTATATTCGTGGGCCTATATTTAGAATATGCTTAAGATGTTAGTACACTTTTTTGTAATTTTATCCTTGTTTTACATCTAATAGAGATGAAGATAGAATGATAAAAAAGGTACAAATATCTTTACAAATACATTCTGAATATCAGCCTTAGATCTGAAAATTAAGATAAAATTATTTTCTCTAAAAATTTAGAGTTTAGAGCAAATTATGTGTCAACTAACTGATTGAGTCAATTTAATAATTGGTATTTCAATACTATAATTAAATTACAAAGTACCTATAAAGCTGCTTTTTCTACTGAACATTATTAACACATTTCCAATTTCATACTTTTTGCAGAGTTTACACAGATAATATATCCTTAAGCAAACTGATCTCAACCATAAAGTTTACAGCTTAGAATAAATTATGCTGTGCCAAGTAACTAAGTGACATTACCAACCCAATAAGTAATTGAAGACACTCTTTAAAAAAATAAAAATTAAAAAATTAATGTTACAGCCAGCTTTGAACAAAATGCTAAAGGATTAATACACCCATTGTAGATCAATTTGTTTCTTACTTCTGTTGTATCAGAAGATAATTAAAGATTTATTTAACAATTTCAGAAACATTTTAACCCTTAGCTGACACACTGGGTGTCGTACACCGGAGTTATTTACAAAAATGCTTGGTATTCATAAATCGTTTGCTCCTTTTGAATATTTCGAATATATTCAACTTCTCGATTTTTACACTTATTTAGTTTTCTTCTTGACCTTCTAACGTATCAATTAAAAAAAAATTATTCAAATTCTATGCATTACGTACCAAGATATACGCAATTGAAAATGGTTGGGTGATGTACACCCATGTGTGACAAAATATATTGAATCCAATATAGTGTGTCAACTGAGGGTTAATAAAACAAAATGTTTTATTATAAAAATATATTCTTTCTTTCACGAGAAATAAAATTAATATAAAATTTAAGTAAATTAAAATATTAATGCAATCGATGAGAAAGTTTGCTCACTAACCTGAAAATTGTATGTTATAAAACCAAGCACACACGATCAAGAATATATATAACCTGACTGCTTAGAATTTAAATCTCTGTAACCATCATATCGCTGAAGAAAATAGAGCCGTCCAGACTGGACATAAATATCTACGTAAAAGTTGTATACCACGACCACAGTAAAAGATGGGGAAGACCAAAGGAAGAAGGTAGTTCAGGAAGCTCCGGAAGAGCGTAGCTAATATTTCGAAAGTAATACGACGCTGCGATTTTAAAAATCGCAACGATTATAAATATCACTGTGAAATCTTCCGAGTTCTTTCTACAGAATTAGCTGCAACTTCCTTTACTCATAAAAAATGTATCGAATCCCAACATAACATTTCACTGCATTTCACTGTGCGTGGTAAACATTTTACATGCACAATAGTGCATTTCATAGAATATTCCGTTTCATATAGATCGAGTATCTATGTTAATGTCTTTCTTTCGGTGAGTTTCAGAACGCAGGCAGATGCAGATAAATCTGATTGGATAATTCCAGCAATGGCGTCATTAACCCGACTCGGATTGGGTTAAAAAACTCACTGCACTCGAAAGCGCTATTAATGAATTCCTCATACTTTTACTTTCTTCTGTATTTCTTACTCTTTGACATAACTCTTGACAGTGTAGTTTGTTTACAAAAAGTTTGCAACAGATTAACGAAGTAATTACTATTTAATATATTATGGCTGGAGAAGTGATTGTCGATGCACTGCCGTACATCGATCAGGGATATGATGAGCCGGGCGTACGAGAAGCGGTGAATAACATTACTTTTTTTTTGTAATCTAATAAAATGATAATCTGATAGACGAGGTTTAGTTGAGTAGGCGATAATTGCGGCATCAATATTTGTATGAATTTGCGTGCGACTGCACAGATGCGAAGTTTTCTAATTGCTAATTGTGAGGAGTATTTTATTTTATTATTTGTTATGTAACTTTAATAGGAACAAATAAAGAATGTATTGTAATAATAATCTGCTAGATTATACTTTGAAGGTTATTTTGAGCTCTGCGCACAATAGAAGAAATATTAACAGCAAGCCTAAATATTAAATATTAGATATTAGAAATATTAGAAATACAGATTAAATGTAACGCAATACAATAGATACAAATTAAATACAAGACATAAATGTGTTAATAGCATAGATCTTACAAAACAATTGATCTAACTTAAAAGTGTTTATATTTATATTAAAAAATTCTGTTAACATGTTATCTGATAAAAATCTTATTCATTTTCTTTTCTTGCTAACAATATATGCATTTACTTTCATCTTTGTGGTCTATTTTCTTTATTCCAAAATATGGGTACAATCTTATTAAACCAATAATAATTCGTTGTCTTCTTTATTATATTCACTCATTTTCATTTTTAACATGATTTTCAATAATATTGTATTATTTTTTATATTTAATATATTCATGCTATGTTCATGACTATATAAATTATTTTTAATAGTTTATTTCTTATTTTTAGTATTTTTATTCCTAATTCCTTTATTGTACATTTGTCCATTCCATATTATTAATTTAAAATAAAATAATTCCTAATATTTAATATTATTCCTTTATTGTACACAGGGCCCTAAGATGTAGATAAATGTATTGTAGACAATACAACATAATTTATTACTTATCTATAATGTTTATTCAGAAAATTAATTCTAAAATTCTAATTCCTAAAATAAGTCCTCAAAATTTTGTCTTATTACTTGAAATATTTATGATTGTACCTCAGGCATTGGCGATGGTAGAGGAGGAGACACGACGTTACAGGCCAACAAAAAATTATCTAGAACACCTACAGCCTCTCTGCATAGCCGCCTTCGAGACAGAGGTGATGAAGCACGAATTCGAGAGGATGCAGAATCGTTTGCCAATGGAAGTTCTCAGTATGAAACGTTATGAACTGCCACCACCTCCATCTGGCAAACTGAATGATTTAGCTGCATGGAACGAGAGTGTGGAGAATAGTAGTGCACAATTGGAGCATCAAGCTACTAGGTATATATATACATATATACTATAGATAAAGATTTCATTGGCGTATCATTCATCTTCTTCGATTTTTATACTATTTCCGAGTATTTACACATATAAATAATCTACATTATGTATAAACCATGTATAATATGTCATCTATATAAATTGTAATCCATGGATCATCAAAGATTCAGATTTTATAACTTTAAAAATAATGGAAATTATATTCCATGTTTTAATTTTTTTAATATTTATTTTTACTTTATCAATATTAAAGTCAGATATATTAACAATCCTAATTCTAAAATGTTATATTTTTCTTACATTAACATCTACAAAATTATGAATTTTTTTACATCTTTTTTTCTATTTTATAGTTCGTAAGATATTAGAATAACTGAATTATTACTGTTTTAATGCAAACAAAATCTGATTAAATTTGAGTCATTTTGAGTTTTTAAAATTTTAATAACAAAAGCTGTACTACAATTGAATTAGCGTTTGAGTTAATTTTTACTAAAAAATTTACAATATTATTCCAGGATTAAAATTAAATTACTTTTTCTATATATTGTGTTATCCAGTTTAATAATTTACAATACTCGTATTGTTCACATGAAAAAAAGGTTCGTGTAAACATAACAAACAATATGTAAATATTCCATGTAGTCGTAATCTGAAATTTACTGCACAATCCCGTTATTATCTATACTTTTGCATAATTTTAGAATCTGTAATTTGGAGCTGATGATGGATTACGGTTGCGAGGCATGGAAGTCTTACTTGGAAGTGCTGGTTCAGTTGCTAGGTCAGGCTCAGAAGCAGCTACAGACGCTGAGAAAGAAAATTCAGGAGATCAACTGGCAGCGGAAATCAATGCAGACTCAAGGAGGCGACAAATTGCGGGCACTCGAGGCACAGTGGGTCGGTCTGGTATCCAAAAATTATGAGATCGAGCAGGCTTGCGTGCACCTGGAGGAGGAGTTGCAGAAGATCATGATAAACAAGGAAGCTGTAGAAATTAATGATGTACCAGCGGAGGAAGAGTCCGATGTGCCGGAGAACAGTGCCACGGAAACCATGGCGTTACAGATGCAGCAGCAAGAGAATCAGGACAATCACGTTTAGTGTAACGTAAATTATATATAAATTATATATAAACAAAAATAAATAATTTATACACAGATATATCGATGGAAAAGTAAATTTTGGGAAGAAACAATTTTTTTCAATTTCTTTTAAGATAATGTGATCTTTATTATCTTTACGGTTTTAGAATGATTTCTTTCACATTTAAGAGCTTTAATAAGTAATTTATCAATAAAGTCCGTTGTTATTATCACAGTTGTATTTTTTCATATTAAAAAAAAAAAGAAAAAAAGTCAAGTTTTTCCTTCGATTTTACTTTTCTGGAAAATAACGATAAATTCGCACTCGCCAAATATTCGTGAACGCATTGTGAGGGAATTGTCTATAATAAAGCACAGTTTATTTCATTATAGTTTACACGTATCACACTTGTTGTTTATGCTTTTACAATATACATATGTACACGATTATCGATAACGCGATACACTACTAATTAATTATTTGTAATTACGTGCTGAAGGGTCTGTTTTTATATAGGCTCGTGTATCGACACATTGCACACATTGCGTAGGCCTAGCTGAATTGTTTCTTTTTTTTTTCTTGTTATTCTCGTTAGGACAGCAGCAATATAATGTGATATAATTACAAAGCGAATAGCTAAGCGCCTTTTTACTTTCAACTATTCGGTGTAAAAAAATACGTGTGTGAGCTCGATCTCCATTTTGCATTATTCAATTGTTTCCTCGCGACGACAGGATAGACGTTAAAAATAATTATTGGATTACTAAGCTTGCACCATGCGTCATTTTTGTCATTTAATCACCCAACTGTCATAAGGATGTTTCGCTGGCGCCAGAACTCTGAGACTGCAGTGCCATGCTTCCCTTGTAGCCCATTGATTCTTCCTCCAGTAGAGCTATTCGCTGTTTCAGTGTTTTCACCTGCAAGCGATAAAAAATTAATTTAAGAGAGAAATAACGCATCTCTGCAACATACGGGATGTATACATTCAATGCGATCTGATATGCGATTTACTAATATAAATTATAGTTTTAACCCTAGATTCATTCTCATATTGTTTTATATTAATCCTCCGTCTGTAATCTCTTCTGTATAGTCCAAGCTTTTTTACTGTTCTACTTTTAAAAAATCTAGAAAAATTCACTTTTATTTTTCAATATTTTTGTTACCTTATATAGTTTTTTAACTCAAATGTTAAAACCTTTATTTAATAAAAATTAAAATTTGAACAGTAAAATCTGAAAATAAAATTTCGCTTGTGTTAAAACATCTAGATTACAGCTGAAGGATTAACATTGTGGATGAAAATTCAACCACAAAATTAAGAATTCTTTTTATACTGTAAAAAATTTACATTTTTTTCCTACATGTTTCAAGGTGTTAAAACAACTAACACTATTTTAATGTAAACAAAATCTTATAAAATATTTTAAGATATCAAAATTTTAATAACGAAAACTAAAAAAGGGGAAAAATCGAAATAAATTTAAATAAATAAATATTTATTTAATGAATGTAGTTATAAAAATACTACTTGAAATAAGAATTTTGTGCAGTAAATATAAAAAAAAGCAAATACTATTTAACAATACATATATTTATTTGAAATAAGATTTTATATTTCGATATCATGAATAAATAAGTTTTTTAATTTTCTATTTTTACTATTTTTTATTTCTTAAAAGTGCAAAATAGAAAATAGTAAATAGACATAAATTATTTCTAATAAACAGAAAAAATTTATTTATCCATGACCTCGAAATATAAAATAAACTTATATTTTTTATCTAATTCAAAGTCAATGTATTTATAAATGCTAAATACTATTAAATATAAAATGTTAAATATTATTTGTATTTTTATATTTATTATATAAAATGCTTATTTTAAGTAATTTTTTAAGATATCTACGCATTCTTTAAATAAATATTTATATTACTATTTTTCATTTCAACTTTCCCTGGCACTGAAATTCGCATTCACTAAATAGCATTCCAGAGTTAAAACACATCACAGTGAAAAGTGGATATATATATTTTCATCTATATATATTATAGCATGTATATATTTTTTTCTAATTTATTGTATTCATAATATAAAATAAAATCTGGACGATTTATGTTTGTTTAATAATTTTTGAGATTTTCCTGAAATATAATTGCGTAATTAAAAATCATCCTACAATTTGTAAGTACATACATGCATATAGAGCGCCAGTGTGCAATGTGCGCACGCATCTATCAGAAACAATCCAACATGGCGGTAACCGAATAACACAAGGAGCAACAAGGAGCGGTCGTATCATTCAGCAAGCAAAATTTAGACTTTTCAATGTTACTTTTTAGTCGAAGATTGAAGAGGCTAATTAACAAACTGCCAGGAAAAAGGTTCGGCGAATATCGACTGCTGCCATTGTTTTTCCTCCTTGGGGCCGTCTTGGAATTCTCCATGATTAACTGGCAAGTGGGAGAGGTTAACTTCTACAAGACGTATAAGTTGCGGAAAGTAGAGGAACTGGTGGAGAAGAGACTGAAGCAAGAACAAATCTGAAGAGGAGGCCAACTTTGCGCCAACTTTCTGTTAAAGTATCGCGCGATGCCGGCTAATATATCCTTAACACGATATATTGTATTCTGCGCAGCAGCACTGGTTACAATGCTGGCTGGCGCACAGTGCGTTCACGAGATCTACAGGCCACTTGACGACCTGGAAGATCTAGTCGAACAGAGACTAAACGAAAGGCGGAAAGAGTTACAGAAGAAATAGTGCCATGGAAGAATGTATATAGTATAATAAATGATTACTGCTTTTATGAACAATGAGTGATTAATTTGTGTTACGTCACTTATACTTAATCATACCTGCGCAGCGTGTCGCTCTACCATTCCCAGCATCTGTTGCTCTAGCTTCTTCAGCCTGGACTGATACTTTTTCTTCGATTTCTCCAGAGTTTGTACCAGCGCTCTGAGAAGAAAATTTTATTTTTATTCCAAGTATACACAAGTATATAAAAAAATATTCTTTTAAGATTAACTTTATTTTTTAAATATAAATATTAAAATAAGATTATGTAGTGTTAACAGCCATAATTTGCTTATATGTAGAAATTTTATACAATTTATTTTTTATGAAGAAAAATATATTCTCATTATTTAATAACACTTTTCACGAGAGAAAAAAAATATTGAAAACAAAATATTTTCCAACCAAAAGTTAGACTTTTTAAATACTATTATTATCAAAACAAATATATTTTATACTCTTTAGATAACTAATACATGTATTGTAACATGGAGAGACATAAATATATAAAAAAATTTTACTGAAATTTAAGATTATTAAACTTTTTAAAGATTTTATATTTTTGCCTATATATGAAAGAATAATTATTAAATAAAATATATTGATTTTAATTTGATACTAATTTTGTACAGTTTCATCATGAAACATTCTCACGGTTCACTAATTTTTGTGAATCGAGAAGAAAAAATATGAGATATAAAAAAATATCTTCAAACGAAGAATTTATTTAATACTATTATTATTAAAATAATCATATTGCATTCTTTAGAAAGCAATATCTGCCTATTATAATACTGAAGTAAAAATATATTTCGCTAAAATTTAAGGATTAAATTCTAAAAAGTTTTATATTCTTGCCTATATATGAAAACGATTATTAAAAATAATATATTCTTTATTAGTTTTATTTAATTTGATTTTTTTTAATGTATATGCACAGAGCGGGTAATAATTTTTCAGCGATAATTACCCGTTAGCTCTTTTCAAGTCATTGACAAGTTCGGCGGATTGCTGATGCCTAAGTTCGGAATTCTTGTTGACTTCATCTAAGGTTGAGATCAATTCCTGTAGGCGTTCCTTCAGCCTCGCCTCTCTACCGAGCGCCTCGATCAATTCAGACTCCATTCCCTCGCTTTCGTTATCGCTTAAACCTCGGTCCTAAATACGCATTTAATTAATTACGACGCGGAAAGAGAACAACTTTAATATTACTTCATATACGTACCTTCGTCGCCATCGCAAGCATCGCTTCCGCGTCGCTCAGTTGGCCTTGAAGGTGCTGTATGGTAGCGTGTTGAGCTGCAATCTGCGTGTCGCGCGCGTTTAGCTTCAATTCTATCGTGGCGCGTTCCTTTTCCAGAAGAAACACTCTAGCACGTAACTCAGCCTTGTCTTCTCGCATGGCCATTAGTTCCTGAAAATAAAGTAGTGAAATAAATTTTATGAATGTTAAATTTTCGTCTAAAGTGTTACACATTTTATTCTAAAATTTTTTTTCTTGAATTTTTAAAATTTGCCAGCTTAAAAAAGTAAAGAAAAAAAAAACTTACGTAACTCTTTATTTACATATCTTTTAACACAGGATCTTTTGGCATTTTCAAAATAATAAATAATGAAAAATTTAAGCAATAAAAACAATAATTTAATTGTTAAAAAAATTTTTTTTATAATTTTGATAAATATTAATGTGAAAAAAATTGAAAGAGTTTATAAATGATCTAAATGTAGTAACAAGCGATGTTTTCATTAATGTAACTTTCATATTTAAAGAGAATTGCATAATTTAGAAATTTTCATGCTCTTTAGAATGATACGGTGAAATTTCACTTTTCTAATTCCAAAATATTCTTTAAACTCTATTCTTTTTTATGAATATAGTTCTTCAAAATTCTTATATTTTGTTTGTGATTAAATTATTTAAAACTTTTTTACCATAATGCTATTTTAGAAAATTAGTTAAAGAAAACGACCACAAAATTTGAAAAAAATTTGGGAATGCCTATACATTAATCATAAACTTATTTTTAAAATTCGATCTTATGATATAAGTTGTTATATCATGTGAAAAAATTGAAGCTCCTTTATTCGATTAAATACCGACCTGCATGAGTACGGCGGTTTCCAAGTCGAGTTTCCTGGCCTCCGCTAGAGAGATGGTGTTCTTCGAGTTCAGAGGTTCTGCGTGCACGCTCTCCAGTTCGACCGCCGTCGATCGGACCATCGTACGTTCTCCTTTCAGCCTGCCGATGTGTCTCCTGAGTCGCTGCTCATCCTCTACATTCCACATTATTTCCGATCTATTGAAAAGACATTCATGAGAAATTGTGTGTAAGACAAGCGAACTGGTTTCGACGTGTTCTGTCCTGAATAATTTTTGAAAGTCACTGATGCAATTAATCAATTTTGTTATCACACGTCCGACTTTAGCTCTTCAACTGTATTGAATCCAGATAAGAGGATCGGGAGTCATAATTTAGGAAAAAGAATTTTTAATTTTTACATTCGATTTTATCTTTATTCATTGATTATATTTGAATCCAAATTTAAAAAATCAGGAGCCGTAACTTAAGAAAAAGATGAGAAAAACTGTACATTAAGCAACTGCTGAACGCTCAATATTTGTGCACAACATTTGAATATTGCACAATATTATTAATCGTCTGGAGACTACATTGAGTTATGAATTGTCTAGAGGAATATTGTGCAATATAATTGTCTTGTGGTTGCTTTATGCACGACGTAAAATACTTACTCGTCCGACAAGACCATGCTGTCTTCCCACGGAGCTCCCAGCGTATTGGTACTGTCGTTCTCGAGTCTATTTACAACGTGATACGCAACGTTTTCGGCCGCCCTTCTGTTATCGATCGTCACGCTGTTTCTCTCGGTGGAGAGCGCGATTTCGCTCTCCAGCAGAGCGACTAGAACGTCGTAGGCCTCGATCGCACGATCGCTATACGAAAGTGCGAGTCGCAACGCTGTTGCATTCGATTCGTACTTGCCGACTAATAAGCTCAACCTGCAACACGGAAAAAAGATGATTATTTTACACGTTTATTGTATAATATTGTTCATATCGCTTTGACAAATGTACCTATCGCACTGCGCCTTGCTTTCGTGTAACGTAAGGGCGAGGACCGCGTTGTTCGCCCGCGCGTGCTCGAGTCTGCTATTCAATCGCTCCGTCTCGACCTCAAATTGCTTTTCAGAGCCATTCAACTCCTGCAGGTTCGACTGCTCCAGAAGATCCGACACGAGATGCTCGGCGACCATCGTGGAGCACACCTAAAATATGTTGCAATATAATTACGTGTTCCAATATAATTACAGCGAAATAAGGAAAAAAAAGATACATGTAAGATCACTGCACTTTTCAGTCATTGAAAAACAGGATTAGGAGTAACTAGTTAAAAAGTTAAATAATAAAGTTAATAATTTTTAATTTAATTCACAATTAATTTTAAATAAGTTAATTTTAACATCAACTAATTTTTAAAACATAAACTTCAACTTATTAACTTTTTTCTAAAGTTAAATTAACTTATGTTAAAGAAAAAAATTGTGAAAGAAAAAGTACGTTCCCGTTATAAAAATCAATATTTTTTTGTTATTTCATATAAACTTACAAATAAAATATTAAATTTATTTGACGATCCATATTGTAATTTTTGTTACTTAAAGTAATCTAATTAAAAAAAATTTACGGTGTTCTAATTTAATATAAATATAACGTTTTTCAAAATCGACTTTTAATTTTAACGCAATTTTTTTGACTAACAATAAATTAGCTTTTTGTTCATGCAATTTTTAACGTAATTATATTAATTTTATAAGCCATAAACTTAATTTAATTTTCAAAAAATATTTTATTAAAAATATCTTATTAAAATAATAAGACCTTAAAATAATAATAAAGTAAGAATTAATTGATGTTTCTCTTCATTTAAAATTTTCATACAGATTTGATAAAATATCATTTTTTACTTGAAAATGTTTTTATATTGATTTATTTGTTTATTGACTGGGGCTCTACAAACGATATTCTGTACAAATAAACTCCGTACCCCGAGATTAGTGATGTCCGGACCGGTAATGTGTCTCTCGTCCGTCCTCCTCAATCTCACCCTCTCTGCCATTTTGAGGACGGGCGGCTCCTCCCTCGTCACACTCTTTGTCGGAGGTGCCTGTAGCGGTGGCAAGAGCGGCGAACACGGCGCCGTCAAAGGTTCCGGCGAGCTGGTGTTGCCCCTTGTCTGCGGAGAGAAGAGGCGAGGCGTGAACAATTGCAATGAGGGACGTTAAACGGGGAGTTATTGCGTTTTATTAACATCTCTTTGTCTCTCGATTTTTACCCTTGTTTCTTCAATTCTCTTTATTAATATTAATTTCTTTTATTAAAATTACAGTTTTATTTTTATTTTTTACGCAAGATCAATTTCTGACTGCTCACTCGGAGTTCTCGACGCGGCGAATCGCTGCTCGCCGTCTGCCTCTGATTGCTGTTCTGACTCTGGCTCTTGAAATGAACCAGTTGCGTCTGTAAGCTTGTGATCTCTGCTCGTAACGCCGTGATCTCCTCTTGTAACGTCGCGACGGCGACGCTCTGGCAGGACGCCGCTTGCTGCGTTGGCTCGGGAGTTGGCAACGCGGCCGGACTGTCCAGCTGTTCTCTACCATTCTGTATCGAAAACAATGACGTGTTTTTTTAAGAGATACATCAAATGTGGAATATACCTTCTAGACGTTAGATATATCAAACGGTTCTTAGACGATCAATATTATTGCACAATATTAACTGGAGTGCTATTGTGGATGAATTTTCATTCAAGTGATAATTCAAGTTTAATGCAACTTTTCTTATTAAAGTAATATGTAGCTTAAGGACATCTCTCTCAAGTCGGTTCTTCATAATTGAAGATAATGATCTCTATTTGATGCATATTTATTTGATGCATGCTCTATGGTAACTGTGTTGGCAAAGGTACTCTAGATGGTTTGCCATTCTAAGATGGTGATCAATTAAAAACCTGATATTGTAGATAAATTTGAATCTGGATCTTTGGCATAGAAAGCAGACGCGCAACTCTTCTCACAAAGCCACGATCATCACACAAAGAGAAACCTAAACCAGAGTTAGGCGTTTACGCGTAAAATATAAATAATCTACATTACGTGTATACAATGTAAACTATGTTTTATGTGTTATCTATGTAAACAATAATCATATAGATTATAGAAGATATTATAGATATAGAAATTAATAGAAGTATTGAAAATTATATTCCGTTTTTTAATCTTTAATGTTATATATATTTATATTTTATCAATACTAAAGTGAGATATATTAACAATTTTATTTTTGATTACTTTTCTCTGTATTGTATTATCCAATTTGTAATAATTTACACTGCTTGTATTGTTTGCATGAAAAATACTTGTGCAAACATAAATAATATGTAAATAATCCATATAGATTCAATATCTTGAAATGTACGGCCTTGTCCTAAACTGACGCAATTATTGACATTACAGAGTTCAAAATTAGTTTTACAGAACTGAAAATCCTTTTACATATTTAAAGTACACTAGAATAAATGGTGGAATACTCAACTAGAGCTTAGAAACAAAAAGATTAAAAAATTATCGACATATCACATAGGAATTTTTTAATGTTTTCTTTTTTTAAGTATAAGTTGAGTATCCCATTATTTATTGTTATATATACTGTAAATATGTAAACGGATTTTTAATTCTATAATCCAATTAGGAGAATTTTGTACCTTGTAATATCGGTAATTCTGTCAGAATTATCGTTTAGGATTCCCTTGAAATAATTTAATAAAATTTGATTTTTTTTTATTCTCGTTAAACAATGTTAATTAAGTTATTCTAATTTGTTTTACAACTTTGCCTATAAAGTAGAAAAAGTTTTTAAAAACTCTTAACTTTGTAAATTTTTATCCAGAGTAGTATTAACGTAAGAAAAATATGAGTGACACATAAGATTAACTCTCCGAAGCTGAACTGTAAAATCTGTAATAGAGTGACTAATGGGGTTTGTGTGACTCATTTAATTTATGCTGGTTAAAAGGCATTAATTAATTTCAAGTGATCCAAAATGACACAACTCAAAAAAAAGAATGAATATTAAGTTTATTTTAATAACAGTAATTCATGATTTATAATTGACGATCCCATCGTCAACTCCGGAAGGTTAATCGTTAAGGTAGTATCATTTGAAGACACATAGAAAAATATTAATTCTATCGCGTAATTAATCAACTTACTTTTCTTCTTTTAAGCGACAGTTATATTTCTCTCTTAACAAAAAATATTTTCTTAATAATAATCTTAAAATATACTCATCACAAATTAAAAACTCACTGTTTCATGTACTTAAAAAATGAATTTGTACTCAAAGAGTATTATAAAATATTAACGAAGAAATTCAGAATAAGCAAATCGAATTTTTGTTTTAACTTAATATTTTTGATTGAAGTATTATTAAACTCACTAGAATTCAGAATATATTTTGTAAATTATATGTATTTTGATTAAAATTGATATTTATGATGAATTTATGGAATACTTGAAATAATATTTACTTAAAGTAATTTACAGTATGTATTTTTTTGTGTATATATTGAGAATTTATGCAATATATTACATCACTCAAAAATTCGTTGAAACATATTGCGCAACTTGTGAAATAATAGTCCATTTATGGATACTATTGCGCAATAGGTGCCAATTTAAATTGACGTTTAATATTCAATTTTAAGAATTAAAGAAATTCTTTTCACATAAAAAAATAAAAGAACTTGATCAAAGAATAAATTTATGATTAATTATATAGGCATTCCTTAATTTTTCAAACTTTTATGATCATAAAATTTTCTTCAAATAACTTTCTAAAATATAACCTTCTGATTAGAAAGAGTTTTAAGTAATTTAATCATAAAAAAATATAAGTTTTTAAAAATTATTTTTATAAAAAAGAATTAATAGAATTTAAAGAACAGTTCTGGAATTAACAAAATAAATAATTAATAATTGAACTTATATCGCGTTTTGTATATAATATAATTAAAGGCGAGATAAGTATGGTGGTCAACACTACAGAATTAAATTGATAAATCAATTTAATATTGCCGATGCTCACTAGCATTTTTAAGGTCGGTATTCATAGTCGATTCTTATATTTAAGACCATCTTAAACACTGTGTTAAGATGTCATCAACCAATCAGCCGTATAAGCCTCTTAAAATATTACTATTAAGATGGTCTTATAAATAAGAATTAACCATGCACTGACCCAAGATCCTCTATCCCGGAAAAAGTGAAAAATTGATTCTGTGATAATACTTTCCTGATTTAATCTAAGAGCTGTGTCTGAATCAAAAAATAACAGCACACAGTTTGAAAGAATCAGAAATTGTACATAAAATCACACAAGAAACATTATTTCAGTCAAAATCCTGTTATGATCGTACATAGCAGGCCTCGTCTTTAATTGTATTATATAAAAATCTCGCCTTTAATTGTATTATATAAAAAAATAAAGTTTAACCGTATTATTTTCGCATTATAAGAGAGAATATGAAATAAATTATAATTCTCTCTTTAAACATGACGTTTTAGTAAAAATGTGGCAACGCTTGTTACTACATTTAAACTACATTAAATACTACATTATTATAATTAATTTTTTTTTCAATTTTATTTCTTCTACATTAATATTTATCAGTATTATACAGAAAACATTTTTAAATAATAAATTATCGTTTTCATTGCTTCCATTTTGTTTATTATTATTTATTATTTTAAAATTAGCAATGCTGAAAGCTCTTATGTTAGAAGATATATAATAGATATATGAATGAAAAGTCATGTGACTCCATTCGACTTTTTCAAGCTGGAGCACCTCCTTAACTATGAATTATTGGACAATTTGATTGAGATTTATACTGTGTGAATGGGGACGACTATACTTCACAATGTTATTGATCAACCAGGGGCCATTTTACGTTTGAAAATTGGAACCTGAAGAATTCCTTTTTACCTCCGTCGGTCGATTCTCGTCTTCGCAGCAGCTGGAGTCGGCGTCCCCCAGGGTGCGATCGCCATCTCCCTGGATATCCCCGCCGCCCTCGCTCTCCTCCACCGGGTTGGTGATGGAACCCTCGGCGTCCCTGCTCGTCTCGACTTCTGCGCATCATTAAGACCATCTCCTTAGATCGCGCGGCGACCGACGATTAATACGCTTGGTACTTCGCTCTCCTACAATCGCGATTCGAAGAAACGCATGCTGCTCCATCAGCCCCGATTATTTATCGGAATAAGCGATCGTCTCTCGCGACAGTGAGACGCGATGGTATGCCCCTAAGAGATCGCTCTTCTTCTCAGTATCGAGATGGGGGGACCGAGGGGAGAATCGGGAGCGCGCGTCACAGACAGAACTACTAGCATTGTTATTGTCGGAGTCTGGGGAGATTCGCTGATTGCAAGCCGCACAGTGGGATGAATTGTAAATCTAGCTGGACAGAACTAAAAAATTAATATTTCAAAATAAATCAAACAACGTGGTTTAAATATGACGTCATTTTAATAAAAATATGACTTGTTACTACATTTAAATCGTTATTATAATTAATTCTTTCTCGATTTCTTCCACATTAATATTTATTAATATTATTATAAAGGAAACATTTTTGAATAACAAATTATTGTTAAAAAAAGTTTATACTTGTACAGTATAACGTAGAGTTTCCATAATAAGACTAGTGAAACATTTTGATGTGGCCATAACAATGCTCACAATAATTGGTTTCTAAGAACACACAGACACACACGATTATTTACTGGAAAACTTATTGTGTCTTTGTATAATTATAAAAAAACATTTTATAAAAAAACAAATAAATTTTAATATTTTTGTATTTTTTGTATTTCTTTAAAAAATAAAATCATGTTTTTTCCAGTTTTTCATACAAGTACCTATTATTTTATTATGTGATTAGTACCATGTAGTGTAGAAAAAACTTCATCCAGTTTTCAAAGAGCCTCACATCACGATTAGATTCTTTGTAGTATGTAAATAATTTAAACACAGTAAAAACGATGTTTTTCGCAACTTTTGGAGATATTCCATTATGATATTATTTTAATTTGGAAGATACATTACTTGATGTTGAAATAGAATTATACAATTCTAATTTATTTATTTCATTAAGTTTGATAAATTTAAAGACTCTGTATACCAATTCTTAGTAAAATTTAAAGCAAAGTTTGACCAATAAGAGTCAGCACGAGGTGTTTATGTGCACTTAAAATTGTTTACCTAATTAACTCGCTGCCATAATGAAGATATTCAAACTGTACTCTATAAAAATGCACTGAAGAGGACTCGAATTGTGAGTCGAAACGTCTGCGTACTAATGTAAAGTTACGTCAACTAACGTCGAATGAACGCCTTTTACCAACATGTTTAATTGTTAATAAATTCTAAGTGCACATAAACATCTCGTGCTGACTCAAATTGGTCAAACTTTGCTTTGAATTTTACTATAATATGAATTGGTATACAGAGTCTTTAAATTTATCAAACTTAATGACATACATAAATTAGAATTGTATAATTCTATTTTAATATGAATTAATGTATCTTCCAAATTAAAATAACTGGTATTATAAATTATAATAAAATCTAGTTGATGAGTCTCATTAACGAAAGTTAATATTCAAAATCTAAATCCAAATTCGAAATCAGCGAATAAAAATCCTTGCTAACACAATTTTATCTTCGAAAAAAATGGAGTTTTTGTCCAGCTAAATTTGCATTTCATTCCACAGTGCACCGGAGTTGGCCGTGGCATTCGAAGGCCAAGACTCTCTCTCTCTCTCTCTCCCTCTCCTTTTCTCTTTCCTGCTTTCCGAGGAGCGAAATTGGTACGCGGAATCGCGCGATACTCGTACCATCTCGAAGCGGGATGGAGCGGACTTGTGGACTCCTTACCGGACTCGTCCTCCTCGGCAATTACGGTGGCGCGATGCCGCTCCAGCTGTCTGCCAAGCTCGGCGATGACGGAATGCAACTCGGTGAGCCGCTCCTCGTGCCGCACCGCCTGCTGCTCCG
>QKQZ01053522.1:0-28010 GCA_003595255.1 Solenopsis fugax | reverse complement strand
CTCATTTTTGCTTAATGGTTTTTCATTTATAACTTCACAATAAATTATTTTTCGGCAATGCTGCCGATTGTGCAGTTATTTCTGAGATTCTGAACTTTCATTTAAAAAAAAAAATTATTGAAAAATATTGATTGTAATCAAAGTTATAGCTTTTCAAAGTTGAAAGAGTCTCTCAGACCCGAAAATGTGTTTCCGTATTTTATAGGATAGGTGTGTGTTTAAGGGTTAAAAAGATATATGAGAAATTAAGAAAGTTGTAGCGTGTTGAAAAAAATAAGATTTTTTTGATAAAAAAATCGATCTTATAGAAATGTTATAAACAAAAAAATTACATAATAGGTCTATATCCTAGAGAAATTTATAACGAATGAGATTTGTCCGAAGTCAATCAGAATTGTCCAAAATCGATTAATTTTTGTGTTACCTGTTCACCATTTTGAAAAATGTTTAAAAAAACCGCGTAAATATATAATTATATAATAAAAAATTTTTTTCCCGGATGGTTATCGCCCGATATTGATCGGGTACTTCAAAAATTGTTAAAAATTCCCATTGTTTGCGCAACCATTCGCAGGCCACGTTCAATTTATACGCGGTCGGATTCATTGAGATTAGTGTATTGAAAGAAGGATTATTGGCTGAGGATCTCGATGGCACGTGAAAGTGAAATAAGTAAGGACAATCTTTTCAAATATGTATCTCTCTCTCTCTCTCTCTCTCTCTCTCTCTTTCTTCTAACACGTATTATCACGATCCTCGGATCGTATTGTGTGATGATACCGATCTGGGACTCACCCAACTTTGGCCGAGGGACAATCTCGTTAACATTTTAGTGAATAGGCATCGTAGCAGGTGACCTTCCCTCTCCCTAGGGAAAGAGGGTGGAGCAGTTATGACGAATCTCCATTAGCTCTATGCGAATCTTACACTCTCATAGGTTGTGCCAATTACCTGGGGAGTCTTCCCCTCCTGGCTGGAGGGGAGTACGACTCCATAGAAGGTCCCCCCCATGAAGAGGTTTGCGAAGATTTCCCCAACGTAAAAAAAAAGTTTCTCAAATCTATATCGCCGACTGAATCGCCGCTGAACTCTCACGAGCTTCGCCAATCACGCGAAGATCCTTAATGAACATTCTCATACGCAGATGGAAAACGAGCCGGCGAGAGTGAGCATCTGCGTGATGTTTGCGCATCGGCGAAATCATAACAACTTCGCCCAATCTCGAGGATTGAGCAAAGTTGCCATGATTTCTCTCCGTAGAAATTTTCTCAAATCTTTCCATCATAGCTTAGATTCCCAATTAGAATGCCCAAATAAATAAATCACTACGATACCAATTTATTCTATTTAATTAAACGAATATTTTATTTCTTAAAACCCCACTTAAAAAATGTGCAATGCAGGCTCTCGCAACATTTTCTCAAGCGCCTTTTTATCATGTCCGTCCAATCACTTCCGTCCAATTAAAAATGTAGCGACGGAGGGAAAAAAATTAGGGCGTACAGAAGATAATCGATCGGAAAACCACGACGCGCGCCGTCAAAGAAGCTGAGAAAGTGAAAAGAAGCTATATACGTATATAATCCAAATCAATAAAACTTCACGTGATGCAATAAGACACAACAAAAATTTATTATATCGTGTTCGTTATATTAAGCCATTGTTACATCAGCGGGGACGTCAATTTTAGTCGACGAACGCCATTAATTTCAATTGAACGTTTACACGGACGTTTATATAGCTACTAAAGTAGATAATAAAATCCTTCGCGTCGCGATTTAATCCGCCTAAGCCACGCCGGATCTCTTTTATTTCTATGTTCCCCTAAATTATAGTCCTCGTAGAGGCCCTTAAAGATTTGTAAAAATTGATTGTTAATTTATACGAACGTCTCTTCCATTTCACAGAGAGATCCACTCTTTAAGAAGATTCAGACTATAGAAAAAATATTATTATAAAAAAATATTAATTGTTTATTTCTCTCTGTTACACGATTTTGTCATCAGAGATTTTGTTGTCAGAGATTTTGTCGTCAGATTAAATTACGATTTGGCTTGAGTAAGGGCGGCCGACTTAACTGCATAGGGGCGGCATGAGTCCTAATCCAGCTATATGTTTCTATAGATTAAAGAAATATTTAGATACCACTTAAAGACGTTTCAGCTACAATATCAATTAAAAGGTATTAAAATTTAAATTTCTTAAGCCCCCATCAGATTGGAAATTGAGATTGAGTTTGAATTGGGATTTAACTCTAATCAGAAAAAAGAAAATTAATCTCAAGTTTAATGAACTTTGATTCATCAAATTCCAACCCAATTTCAATCTCAAGTCTGATATGAACATCAGGCTTATTTTTTCTGTCAATCAAGATGAGAAGAACCGTCAAATGAGAGAAAAAATTTTGGTCATTAATACCTGATTTTTAGTAAAATCAATTGTAAAGAACGAAACAACGAATAATTTGACTTATAATAACTTATATAACATAAATGATCATATTTTAATAAATTTTAGATAAATAATTGTCAAATGAATAAGTGGATCTAAATAAACTTTTGCACAAATATTTATTAGAGTTTTATTAGTACATGTATTTAAAAAATTTAGTTTAATTCGTAATGTTATTTTCTCATCAAATTTGCAAATAACTACTAAAAACGCGATTTTACATAAGAATTAAAAGCAAATAAAAAATAAAAAGTAACTTGTAAATTAATAAGAGAATTGTGCTCAAATTTTACAGATACTTAAACGTAGTAGAACAATATTATATATTTTTATATTTTTTGCTTTAAAGTGCGACACCTAGAGGAAAGGCAGAATAGATGACTAATATAGAATAGTCTACTAATAAGAAACGGGGGTAATTATTTAGTATAGGGGACCCAGCTCCAATCATTAAATATATATATCTAATATCATTTTTTTTTCTATTTATATACTAGCAATAAACATTAAGTAAAAGAGTAAATTTAGGTTTGCTTTCATTCTTTACAATTTACTAACAAAAAAACCTTTATTTTTAAACGATTTGATTATCTAATCCCCTTAAACAAAAGTATCTGCGAACAAAATAGAACGAAGCGACGTGGTGGAATAACCATTCGCAGTTGCGTCATTTGGTGCACGTTGTATGAGAGAGAAAATTCTATCAGCCGTGAATGATCTCGTAACGTGTCGAAGCGTGCCGCGACCGACGATATCTCGGATTTGCGCGTCTCACGATTGCACGGGTGTGTCCATGCTACGGATGATAGGTCATCTGACTAGGTGACTTTTTTTATGCAACAAATTGCATAATGCGAATAAATAAGTACGAACGGCTTTGTGGGACGAGATCGCGGGGAGGTGTGTCCCACGGAAACCAGCCTATAATTCGCTCCGTAGATGAGCGAATTATATTCCCTTTTTTTGTTCCACTATGTTCCATTAAATATCATTATATCAATTTTATCAGTTCATCTGTTGCATGACCAGTTCTGTTTATTGGTCTCATCGCATCCATTAGTTCGTTAGGCTGTGCGATAATCGATAGGAAAATTACGAAGATTCGATAATTAGAAGTCTATATCTGTTTCTAGTTCTCATCGGTTTTCCTGCTCATGTTTTAATC
This sequence comes from Solenopsis fugax, assembly GCA_003595255.1. Lineage (NCBI taxonomy): Eukaryota > Metazoa > Arthropoda > Insecta > Hymenoptera > Formicidae > Solenopsis > Solenopsis fugax. The sequence continues at coordinate 24,394 of QKQZ01053522.1, read as the reverse complement.
AAGCAGAAAGATGTAGTACTTGTTTCGGTATTGAAATTGGAACGATACATTGGAAAAAAAAGAACTTAATATTTAATAATAATCAAGCTTTGGTAAAATAATTTCAATTTAACAATTGATTAATATAACCAAATGTTTTGTTACATTTAGTAATTGCATTAATAATAACCCCGAACATAATAATAATAAACAATCAATTTACTAAACGGTTGCCAAACAATTACTAAATATTACTAAATATATTAATTATATAAGCGAACTTTTGATTGAAATTATTTCACCAAAACTTAGTAACTATCATCTACAATCTTTGATTATTATTGCCAAACTCTTTTTCAATGTTACAAAAAAGATTAACATTGTCCTTACGCAAGGGTGATACGTAATCGTGAAGCGTTCAAAACAATTACCAAAACGGTATTAAAATCTGTTGATTAAAAAAAAATCAATTGAGAATCCGTCGAGTATCTCGGTTGATCAAAAAATGCATTCAAGAAAAATTCGCATAGACTCGAGAGGAGCGTTTTTCTCCCGCGTGCGTGTCGATCGATTCCTCAAATGACGGCAGAAGCCAAAGAGTTGTTGTCGCGATTTTTATCGAAAGTCAGTTGTGACGTAGGTGCAATATGATTTATTCATTCGGCGTGCGGCATATGAGCATCGGACGCACAATTTGCGGATCGCGATCGTCGGAGGGGAGAAAAAAAAAATTTATCTATGCGAAACGGATGCGAAGCGCGGCTTATCGACATCTCTCGAAACTGCGTTGCGATTTCTCTCTCCCATCGTTATTAATTTTAATTTACGGACAACATGGCACGCGAAGCGAAACCTCCGCGACGATAGATCTCGCGATATCACCCCATACATATTAAAGATGTATCGGACATACGGTCCTTGCAAAATAAATAAAATTTGGAAATGTGTTTAACACTTCAAATAAATATAAATGTTAAGTTGTGTGAATAAAATCATATTTTTATTTAATAAAACATTTTTAGTATTTACTCTATTTCTTACATATTTTTACACTAGTATTTACTCTATTTGTTATTTAAATTAAATTATTTTTCACAACATTAAGAAACATCTCATTTTTTTATGTAAGTACTTTAAGTATTCAAAATAATTATGCAAAGTTTTGTGATTGTCTGTTTAGTTATTTTGTAAATAAATAAATTTTGTTTATTCTACATAACTGATCTCTTCATCGCAGTGAAATTTTACATAAATTATCTTGAATAATTAAAGTACGTAAATTAAAAAATTCAAATTTTTTTTCATTATTTCTTATTTCATTATTAATTGTATTTTTATTAGAGCACGTGTCTACTTATTGAAATAATTTTTTATCCAGATAGAAAATCGCCACCAAATTTTTTCTAGTACTTTCAAATGCAATATGAAACAATCTAAATAATTTTTTTCATAATTTTCATAATTCTATACATCCTTAAGGGGGAGAGCTTTTATCTGCCGCGAGCCGCGAGTCTCTGTGTAACGCGTCGGATTAATAACTGTTTCCGCATCCAGCGCATCATTGCATCATTTATCGTAGTCCGCGAGTATCTTATCTTGAATCTCCTCACACCGCAAATTTGACAATGTTTCCTCGACGTCTAGGAAAATTCTGTTTGCGAACGACGAAGCTTCTCGAACGTTCCTGCATTCGACTATTTAGTTATTGCTGTCACAACGGAATACGCCCAACGAAACCGCAATCTTTCGCAATCGTCACGAGGAAACGAGCCTCCTTCGGCGCGAAGAGGCGCTTCTTCCTCGTGGAAATTACCGCGCGGCGAGCAGTCGTTATCTATCGATCAGATGTTTACCTGACGATGCCGCCCGGCTGCAGTTTCACTCGAATTCGATTCACTCCTCGCGTTCCTACCGTGAATCACGTTTCCGCGATACACGAGTTTTTTGCCCTTGACAGGTCGCTTAATGAATGATTCATGATGCATTTGAATTCATTTGAATGCGATGGCACGAAATCGAGAAATCCGCGACTTTGACGGCGTCCCGATTGGCAAAACGGGACCAAATTCGAAAGTTCGCATGAGAAAAAAAAGAAAAAGAGAAAGAAGAAGAAATATATTTTCTTGGAGTAGCTACGACAGCGAAAAGTAATCATTAGACTATGAATATTTTCGTGTATGTATTTCCATAGCACACGCACGAGAAATAGGACTGAATCCAAAATGTGTTTGATCTCGAAACTCAAGATGTATGTATATTAATTTTAGGAGATGCAATTTTTATCTACGTACAGTAAAATATCTTTTAATTGTTGAATGTGATATATTGACTAACAATTTTTTCTGTTTTCGAAAATATGTATGTGCGCAAATGCTTGTAATTTAGTAGTGACTTTGACAGCCTCAAGTTCACACATCAATATCAAAAAATATTCTTGGGCAGCTCTAGAATACTGTTTTCCGGTTCGATGATCATTTCCACGAATATCACGTCAAGAGATATAATACGTAATATGTATTGTGGCGAAACATTTGCGATCTTAAAAAGTGTTAATTAGACAGCTATTAGATAATAGCAACTTTTATCAGAGTATACATCAAAGTTGTTTCTTTTATGTTCGAACATGTCTTTTATACTTCAACATGAAGGCGAGAGTATTATCATTTATCATCCTATCATTTGTTACTTTACATTATTTATTCTTAGATAAGTTATTAGCTATAATAACTATAAATTTTAATATCATATTTTACATAACGTGAAAGTTGCAGCAATGTTGTAATTATATTACAATTTCGCCTCTTTTTAAAAGTAATGATGGTACATTTATATCTTATTGTAATTAATTACTTTTTTTGCATAAAACGTCCAATGTTTAAATTCTATGTATTGAAGCATACTTGTTATATACAATAAGCAGTATGTAGCATTTGCACATTTATATAAAAAAAGCAATAGATACAAGTAATTATGATGATATAAATATCACGAAATAATTGTTATATAAAATATTATTCCCAAATTATATAACAGTTATAAATTGTATGACTGGATATAAATATATATACATATAAACTTAGAGTGAAAGGAGGGGGGAAAGAGACAGAGAAAATCTTTAAAATAAACGAAGGAAAATGAAAGAGGTACCGTGATATAATACCAAAAGCTGTTATATTCAGCAATACTAGCGATGAAACAATCAATTCAGTTTTTCAGACCAAGTAGACTATCTATTATCGACTAAACCAACTCGAGCGTGACTGCATTGACATTTTCAAGGACTTCCTAAACGAGTGAACTAAAAGAGTAGGAGCGAAGATTAGATTAGGTCACGTGGAACACGCGCGAAACCGCCAAGCTAAAAATAAGAAAATAATTCTCACCTATTATTATCGATCAAATTAATGAGAAGCTCCACTCTAGGGCTAATTAATAAATGATGCTTTTGATATCATCTTTGAAAAATATTGCCCGTTCTCCGCCGTACTTAACTGGAACACGTGTCGATACTACGACGCGCGAAGATTATCATGCCATAGAAATTTAATAATGGTACGCGTCAGCGCGCTTAACAAAAACGCCAAGGAGAAACTCGGATGCTCGGCAGGTATCGGCAAAGATCACGTGCCTGTCGGAGCGCTTGATAATTAAGATCGGAAAATTTTCTTGAAGCCTCCTTGTGTCAGAGACAAATGACGGCGATGGAATAAATTTGCCAACCACCTTTGAACCGCATTCGATATCTCAATGAGGCATCTGTTCGATCGGTTTTGCATACTCCAAAATAAGCGACTGTTGTCAACGATCGTATCTTAAAATGTTAATTAGCATAGCTTCGCCATGTGTGTGTGTGTGTGTGTGTGTGTGTGTGTGTGAGGCATCTATCAGTCGAGCTTATAAAACTAAGATAACACGATTCGTTGCATTTTTCTCTACGAGTGCACGGCAACGCACGGTTTCTTTAAGCGCGTTTACGTTAACTGCGTTGCATTTTATTTAAAGCAGTAAAGGTTGCGATACGTTTCCTAGATTCGATAAAAAAGTGAACCCCTGTAAAATAAAAGATTATGCTCGCCTTTGTTCCGATCGATCCAAACGACGGACAGCCGACATTGACTTTAATCGCCAATGTATACACAAATGTGTCCGTACTTCGCTACGCTGAAATTCCTGATTTTTTACATGACCGTGATTTTTAATTCAAAACAACAGATCAAAACAGTCGATTTCGCGCTTTTGAAGTACGGCTCTGCGAAAAATTTAAAAAAATTGACATTAATTTATTTTATAACAAAAGTATCGTTCAATTTAATTCAAGATAAATAAATTATTTAATTTAATTGTTTCAGAGAAAGAAGCTATAAGTTCTTCATTCCTTTAAATCGGATTTTTTTAAATTTGTTTGCCTATTTTAATTACTATGAGATTTAGAAGCTTTCTGATACCATAAGTTTATTGTTTTTTGTTGTAACTTTGTTTCTAAAGGAAGATCAGCTGTTTCGTCCGAGATTATGTTTTTTCGTTATGCTAATATGCCAGTATTTTGTGAAATGTTATAGATGCCATCTCCGTGCAATGGAATCTTTTAACGCTCCTGGGTGAAATTAATTACATATCATCATCCTGCACAAAGACGTTTATCTCGTATTGTTGCTATCTAAATCCGCTAATAAATTATGGTTACTTGTCAGATTATAAATTGTTTTACTCGCGACGGGTTAAGCCGAAAATATCATTGTTGAACGAATAGATAATCAGAAACGACTACACTCTGTCATCATAAATTATGCACGCGAATCAAGTCGAATCTCAATCAAATCTTTGATACATTCATCATTGCCTGATGATAATTAACGTTCTCCTTCTCGAGCTCTATTCGTTAGAGCTTTGGAGATGCGTTTTTCTATTTAATATACGTATAGTCATATATCACAAACAAGCTCTTAATGTATGTCATAGCAAGCAACGTTGCTTCACACATGATAAGAAACAGGTGCTCTAAGACGACGCGTCGTAGTTTAAGTAAACAGTCAAATTAAAATAGATCGACAGATAAGAAAATTAATTATGCCAAAGTCTTTACATGACCGACTAAAGTTAACCTCGATCCGATTTTTTGCCAGCAATATGTTAATATTTTTATGGAACCGTCTGGTGGCCTTACTGACAATTGTGACTTTCGTTCGCACGTCGGGCATCTGTTCAATACATACAATTATTTAAATTGTAGCGATTTGTTTACAAAAATTGAAAGCATGAAAAAATCAATCAGTTTTTAATTTTACATAGGAGATCTAATAGGATTTACCCGTAGAGATCGAACCTGTTGTGTGTCATGAAAAAACGAGTGAAATCGCTTATAAAGACGCATCTTATGCTGCTCAAATATTTTAAAGCAATCAAGATCATTGACCTCGAAGGCAAACGAAAAAATACATTGGGACAAAAAAGTTTAGCGCAGGTTTTATATTTATATTAGATATGTATAAATTGTTGGCATACATATAATCGATATTATTTTTCTTATTTGGAAATCTTTTTCATTATAACATTTTATATAACGTTCTATTTAACAATAATTATGTTGGTAATTAAATATTTTAATTCACAACAATTCGATTCGCGTAAAATTTTGTTGATTTAGTTCTAACAAAACAAATGAAATTCGATTTGATTAAGTATAAAAAAAACTTTACACATCCTTATTGTACATGTATTATATACTTCACTAATACCGAAGAATATTTATTTTCAATGGCAAATATTTTTTCAATAAATCTAAGGCTTGTTTCTGCGATATTTTACTAGAACGGACTGCCTCGCGTTTCGTTATCAAGGATAATTGACATTAACTTCGAAGGGTGCGACTGCAAGAGAAACGAATGGGCGTCCGTTTCTTTGTCACGTTGCACCAGTTTATCGATGCCTAACGATTCGAGACACGAGATTCAAAATATCATTAGATAGCAGTTATTCGAGCACGCGTACGTCCTTCTTTCCTGTTAAAACCTAAGGACATCATTACCGGATCAGTGCTCTTGAATACGACAAAAAGTCCATTTTAGTGTTCATTAGAGGCATTTTAGATATTTTGTCCTAAATTTGGGTCCCCTATATGGTTATTATGGGTAATGATCGTGGCACAAAAGAATTGTGCAACTGCTTTTTGTGAAAAAGACGTGGGTTTAAAATTCGGCTGTTTAAAAACGCATACTTCCTCCGTTTTTGTCAAACTTCGGTTGGCAACAATCGCTCGTAAAAACATTTGATTCGATCTGTATCTTTCGAAAGGCAGTGGTAAGCCATCGAAAGTATCTTGCCATGAGAACCCCAATTAAGCTGTTCGGAATCTCGGCGTTTAAACTGTATTTTATATATCTGTAAAGGTTCCATATATCTGTGCAAATAGTAAAAAGCGCACATCTCAGAAATACTCTGAGGAATCACCACATCTCTAAAGCATTGTGTCCACGCTGGAAATCTATCCGAGATCTTGAATAGAGAGAGAATGAACTAATCGCATTAACCAGTTGACAGAAGTGTATAAATGCCAATTCTCTCTCTGTCCGAGATGTCCGGACCGATTTCTAGTATCGCGAACACAAGGCTTAATTAAGAGATTAAGGACTGAGGAATTATCATGAGAAATTTTTCGGAAAAATAAGCATACTATAGCTCTTTATATTTTTTCCCCTAAACTTTTCATCCTTCTAAAAAAAATCTTCTATGACCATACAAATAAAACCCAAATTGGGAGAAAATCTGTTAACCTGGCAACTCCGTCGGCGATTGATAAGCTCGCGGAAGCCCGCGGGCGAATTCTTCACGTCTCGTGGCCGTGTCTTTGTCTTCGAGAAGCAATTATCGCACGATATCCATATCTTGACACATATCTCAACTTGAATTATGTATGCACCTGTACACGCCCACCGTTTTAATATATTCCAATTAAAAAGCAAAAGAAAAAAAAACCTCATCAAAACCTCATTTCCAGCTTTTGTTATTTATAGCGATGATCGACTATCGTATATGCACGATTTTGCTCTATCGCGCTAAACGTATTTGTGATAAAACTGAATTGATAATCTTTAGCCACAAATCCATCGTTGCAAACGATAATCTTTAGCCACAAATCCATCGACGAATAATTTTTTTTAAGAAGTCTTGAGAAAGTTTGTTCTAATAAAATAATAAATTTAGGCCGGTATAATCGAATCTTATTTCGAGACAGTCTTAAGTAATACCTTAAGATGCTAATACGGCTCTGTGATTGGTTAATGACATTTTAAGAGAGTACTTGAGATGATCTTAAATACAAGGAATCGAAATGAAAATCGGCCCTAGTTTATCAAAAAATATTTGCCATTAAAACGACATGAAATTAATCGAGACAGCATAATTCATTCTCCTCTTTTTATTCGTCTATTTCATCTGTTCACTAGTCATTCATCAGTTTACTATTTATCAGTTACTCTATTTATCAGTTTACTTAGATTACGATGTGTCGTCTTGTAATATTCATTTTTATTCAAATTAATCGGCAAAACAAGTCTTGGATTTATCAAGAAATATCTGTCATTGAAACATATTTGTCAGCAATATAAAATCAATCGGCATAATTTTTTTTTTTTATATAATCCATCGATCTTATCCGTTTACTTATGTTGCAACGTGTTTTACAATATTCATTGGGTGCTATCCATTTAATGACACATGTCGACACAAGCATCATTTTATCTTTGTTGATATTCAAGGAGTAACAAAAAAATAGAACGATGCATGTGTCGACCTGTATTATTAAATGGAAAGCGCCTATTAGCTTAATCCACGTGGAAAGAATAATTTTGCTAAAATACAGAAAAATACTGAAAATAATTATGTTAAATCGTTTAAAAAATAGTATCGGATGTTTAACTTGGTTGCACGAATGTCAAAATTGTTTGCAGCAATATTTTCATATTTAGGCATCCTACATAATTATTTTGATGGCCCAGTATAAAATTATTTTCTGATCTATATCTAGCTAAATTTTTAGATGCTGCAGTAAAATTGTTCTTTCCGTGCATCATTCGAAAAATAGCCCTGATGTCACACATTGCATTGACAAAACGTTTTGAAATTTTCTCTACCTTGCTCCCGACGGTGACCCGCATTGTTCGTTCGCGGTCTCCATTTCGTTCGTATTTACCACGTTTCCGATTCAATATATGCTGTCGTAATGCTGTCGCAACTAATATGTACTTTAAGTCGTTTCGCGTGTCGCCTTTATCGCGTCCTCGCGTAACAGCTCGTTAGATTCACGCGTTTTACGCAATTATTGCAATTCGCAAGGACGACGCCGCGAGAGAGGTCCATCGTATAACATTCTCGCGGCGAGCGTTCGTGCGGAGCGCTGGAATTAATATCGTCCGCGTCAGTTCAATCGTTTCGGGCAGATAATACTGGCGGCGCCAAATTCATTTAATTTTTATTGTCATAATACCGATCAATTTAAATATCGTGTCACTATCACGCGTTGATGATTTTGTCACTAAGAGTCGACGTATTATTTACTGTTACATCGCCGCTAAAATTGGTCGAATCCATCGATTAGCGTTTAAGCGATTATAAAATATCGCCAGTTTATGTTCAACGAAAGTAAAAAGTTTATTTTGTTATTGCTTCATAGCAAAATGCTAATGCGACTAAGCTCAAGTCACTTCAAGTTTTTATAACTAAGCCTAAGATGCTAACATGTATGAACGCTAGAAGTAACATCATTAGCGAGATTTCAATTTAAAAGAGCTATAATTAAGAATATGTTATCGGTTTAATAGTGAGTAAGCATAAAATCATTATTATCATGTTATTACAATGATATTGAATAACACGTAACGTTTTCAAACATGTCGTATTTAATGTTGTATGCAGTATCGATATGAAATTTTAACCACGACTTCGAGATAATGTTTCTAAAACATTTCAACAATGTTTAAAAAAATCTTTTTTAATGTTTATATAATATTATTTAAAAAAATACAACATTCGAACAAGGCTAATGAGAATCAAGTTATTAACACACAATTCTAATTATGAACTCTTTCAACATTTATTAACATGGATTACTATATCTGAAGTCACAATTTTTAAGTAAGCGATTGATATAAAAAATACTTCGCATTCAAGTGCAAGAAAACAGTTTCAGTTTACAATCTGATATCGAATGCTCACATCATGCGTATTTGAACAAATTATAAGAGAATTATTATTTTAATTAATTTATTTATTATATTAACTTTTTCATTCAACTTAATTGAATGTAATGATAACGTATCATAGCCGGAATTATGTGAGTTTTTCTTTTTTACCGTTTGACATGTATCTTGCTCATTTCTATTTCGATTTATTTATATTTATCCTGACGTTCTCACTTGTTTTTTTCACATGTTAATTGTATAATAAGACATGATATATAACGAACAGATACAGATTGTATGATAATCGCGTTTTCTTAGCGAAACTTTGTCCAATAATTTAGTTAACATGCGAATATAAAATGAACCTAAAATTATTAGAATCCAAAGCTTTTTTACTCATTCGCAGTCACTTCAGGTGAGTCACATTTAAATATTTGGTTAATTTAACATAAAGGTCTTTTTAGTTCCTTTTCATATATATTTACAGAAAGAGTATTCTACCTCTTCTTATTTTGCACTTGTAAGATGCCACTTAGGATAAGGTAATCCGGATAGTGACTCAACTGTTTTTGACTAAGGTTTTTGTCGAGTGAACATCGACATGCATTTCGATAATATTGTTGCTGAGAATGATGTACGCAATGATTGTATGTTGAGAATGACTCGAAAGTGAGTCAAAACAAAATTTATTTTAATTTAACCAATTTTTTGTTTAATAAATGTTGAAAGAGCTCATAATTGGAACTGTGCATTAATAACTGCACTTGACTCTCATTAGCCTTGATTCGAATATTGTATTTTTTAAATCCCCGAGAGTCCGTTTTTATATCGTTCAATTTTAAAACTACGTATAAAAAAACATTTCAACATTTTCTATATGTGTTAGTACAATTTCTTGCTTACTGGGTTATTATTGAAGGCCGATCGGCACAATTCGGGGGGGACCTGCAATGCAACGATGAAAAGAAACCGTGCGAGAAATATCGAGAAATGCGACGTGCGCGCGCGGTGACATTTAGGAAAAGAGAAAAAGAGCCAAGATTCCCGTGACGTCACACGGCGCGCAAATATTCTCCGCCTCGTTCCTCGAATTTTTCCTCCGCTGCTCAAGCAAGAGGAGCTCGCGCGTTTTCCTCCGTCCCGCGAGAGGCGACGGGCATTCCTTCTCCCTGCAGCCGCTCTTCCACCGTCGTCGTTCGCGTTCGTCAACCGGTTTCGTCCGGCCTTACCTTTCGACGTCTTTCTCGGCATCTCCACCTCGGTATTTCGCCCGCGAGCCGGAATTCTATTCCGGTTGTCTTGGGTTTTTCCTGCGCATGTGCCACCGATCAAGGTCGTCATCTTCGCGTCTGGAGCACTCTACTGTGCGAACTCTCGCGACGCATCGCCGCCGGAAGTTGAGGCACCGCAGCCGCTCTGATTGATAATCATTATATGCATCGCGTACGTAACTCGCTCACCTTCTGGTGGATACTGTTTGGGACTTTCGATTGTAATGACTCAAACCTATGATTTTTTAATCAAACTACTCCCTCCTTTTGTCATCGCGGTCGTTTCACCCGTAGTGCCGTAATCTGACATTTGTCAAAAAGCCTTCATATCCATTAAAAAAATTAAAGCTTTTCTCTTAAGGGAAATCCCGAGCAAGTGAAAGATAAAACGCGTAAAATAGAAGTAAAGATAGACATTTATCATGGGAAAAAGAATTTCATTATCAATAGTCTATTGATATGATATGTTGGTCACAGAATATTAAAAAAAATTTCTTGAATTATTATTATTTTTGTAAAAATGCGTCAGACGGATACGTGTTTGAATAGTTTGGCTATATCATTGCGTACTTGCCTACGTTATGCAAATTTTTCCAGTTTATGTGTCATCGTTCGCAAATTATTATATTATACAATGCCGGACAAAAATATTAACTTAATACGAGGTTGTTAGTACAAAATAATAAGCATTTAAAAAATTTAAATAGCAGCAAATTGTTTATTCCTATAAAAATTTTTATTTTATGTGCATGAATTTCATGATATTTTTAACAGTGTAGTAAAAAAAATGAAGTCGATATTTGACATACCTCTTATTTTTTAGTAAAAAACAATAGATTGTGTCACTAACATAAAAACTTTAATAAAAAACAATAGATTGTGTTACTAACATATTCTATCAATTTTGCGAATAGTTTTGTCTCGTTTTTTTAGACGTTTTTAATTTTTGCTTGTAAATGTATATTAATATTAATTTAATGCATTACTTTCTATAATATATAAATATATATAAAAATAAAAAATTAAATAATTGACGACAAATAACCTTAGTTTGCTACCTGGAATAGATGCACACGATGATATAATCTTGCTGAATTGAGATCTACTATTTGGGCTTTTTTATGAATGACGAATTTCCTCGTGATTCATATAAAATTTTTCTACATTCTTCCCTTTTGTCATACGAAGAGATTAGTGACGCACGTTCCTCTAATTACGTTTTGATTATAATTCTTGATTCGTTAATTTCCGTATGCATTACTGGTTCTTATATCAGAATAATGGAACTTTGCCATTCATAATAGATTTAAAAAAAAAGACACGCAAAGCAGAAATATTCTGCATTGGTTTAAATTATCGTCTAATTGAACGTTGCAATTGTACATACAGATATAAATCATTGAGATTAAATCGGTTAATTTTTCATATGATTATTTAGACATTGACATCATTTTTCGATTAAAAGTGTTACATTACTCTATTGATATGAATTAGGAATAGATGAAAACAATGTTTCGTCTCACTGATTCTCCAATCTGTGTAATTCTCCGATATTTCCCGAATGAGATATCGAAACTTTGCTGAAACATTTGGACTAAATAAAAAACCCGTTTCGCATCTTTTCTGACTTTAAAATTGCGTGCAATTGGTAATTACATCCTCATTAAATCACCAATACAACATTAACGAGATACTAATCAGCCTGGATGAGAGATCTTGTTTTATCATCCTTAATTTAATCAAATTTGCATATCCAGTAGGATTAATGTCAGGTTTAGATTTCTTCAAATGCATTTAACATAATTACAGGAATTGTAGAAAATAAGAGAAGATAAAACAATTATAAAAATCGTTGTTTATTGTAGACAACAAGTTATATAACAAAATAAAAGTTTCAAGGTCTTTATTTGGTACCGTCTCTCCGAGGCCGGTACTTGTTGACCGAAAGGGACACAAATCAACAGATATTTTACTTGAAAAAGGAAGTTATTACTAAGTATCTAATCTTCCTGCGTTTCCCGGGATTTTTTTCCAGGGAGAGTTTATCTTTCCAAGTACTGATGCCTAGACTCACTGATTAACATAGCTGCTTTATCTTAAGGCATGCTATAGGTACATATATCTTTTTGACATGTCGCTTGGATCTTTCCAAGGGATTCCGTTCCTTCGGACGAGTGGACGCTGAGAATGACGCACTCGCGTTTTTCCCTCCCCCACTCGTTATATCGGTGCACTCACCTGCACGCGAAACACACTGCTCGCGAAAGGTCGCGGCTCGCCGCGGAGAGGAGGCCGATGACGCTCGCGGAACGAGTGCGTGCGCGATCAGGAGAGATCGCAATCCCGCGCGTGCGTGCGGGAACGCGGTGAAAAAGGAAAAAAAAAATCACGAAATCCCCGTTCGTCGTGCGTGCGTTTCCCAATGACGTCACGAAAAGCGTGATCCGTTGCGACACACCGTGCGTCGACAGCAGGTCGCGTTTTATCCGATCCGCGCCTGGCGTCCACCGGTCCCTGCCGGTTCCCATCAAGGTGGGGAAACGCGTGGTTTTCTGTATCTGTAGTGGAAGACTATAAAGCCCCACCAATCGGCTGCGCTGCCGACAGTCCGCGCGCTTCTCGAAACAATAATGTAGTGCGTGAAAACGTCCGAAAAGTCGATCGACGGCGAAACTATCGGCAAAAAACCGGGATCTTCTTCGACGAGGACTCTTTCGCGCGATCGATCCCGCGAAATCGAGCCCGTCGGAATAATTTTCTACACACTTCGCGCTCGAAATAGATTTTTTTTTCGTTCCTTTTCTCCTTACGGTCTCTGTAAAGTGAATCTCTGCTTTGTGGATTAATTTGTACGTCGATTTATCGTGATTCTTGACATTGCTCTCCTCACGAGAATCAACAGGTAATTTCTCGGTCATGCCATTAGATATTTCTTCTCTCTTTCCTTTTTACACAATGTGAAATGATTTTCAAGAAAAAATATCAAAAAATTTTTCTTGTACTAAGNTTTTTTTTTTTTTTTTCTATATTGCCGATAATACTGAAATGTATACAGCTATAACGAAAGATTTCACAAAATCTAATCTTTTGTGTAAATAGTTACATGATGCTCTTTTATTTTCCTTTTATTTAAAAAGAATAACTTCCTGATTTTTATATCACGTTATTTGTTACATATCCTGTTAATTACTTAACTGTCTGAAGTGTCAGTCATTCATGCTTACATTGCCAAATGAAATTGCTTATTTCCGTTATAAGAAAATATCACGGAATTTACGGTTGATAGATCACCGATCACCCGAAACGGGGCAAGTATTGAATCAGTGGACAAAGCAAGTAAAAGGAATTAAACTGTCAATGAAATTAAACTGAATTAACGAGGCAAGGGATTACAAATTGATAGGCGAGACAGGACGGTAATTGGATTCGAGTGGAAGTACAGCAATGTACTTAATACTTAAATATTATTAATACATTAACAAGGCTGCATTGTTTCCGCGATTTTGCTGTATGTTGTTTCTTTTTCCTCGTTCGACTATTCCGTAGTGCAAATTTCTATTGAAAGCAGTATCCCGTACTCCCCCGCGAACACGTATCGCGCTTTATGAATATCTGATCGCATTATTAGCGCTGATGACTTACACGCCGCTCGTACACGCGTCGACTCTTACGTATCGTCGAGGACGATATATAATTGCTCAATGTAATTACTTCTGCACTGAATTAATGTGGCGTTCAAGTCGCTCATGCAACGTCGTTTCGATATCTTGTAAATTTCAATGACATAGCCGCTACGATTTTTCATTTTAACACGCGCGACTATCACAGAGTACATTGCTGAATTCACCTAAAGGCGCTTTCTCCAAATCCGTTCAAAAAAAGCGTTGCACACTGAGCGGAAATGATCCTAAATTTTAATAAATATTTGAATACACAGAGAGAAAGGTTTCATTGGAATTAATATTTCTATTTATTTAGCTGTAAGTTGTCTATTATTTGATGAAAACAACATTATTATAAGTCGTGCTTATTGATTAAAAAAATAAATAAATATAATATAATATTTACTGTACATAAATATTTACTCTGTAAGAAAAAATGATATTTAAATTAGTGCCTCTTGTATTAAGTAAATAAATATTTACATTTAATAAATAATTATTAAAATTTAGTAATTTCTCCCTCGGTACAGGATTACAAGGATCATTTCAAGTCGTGCGCGCTTGTAGCTTTTAAGACTTTCCAGCTCTCAAGAAAAATGAGAAGTAACGGAAAATAAGCGCCGATTGATTTTCGTAAAGATCACGCGGAGCTGGTAGAAATTATAAATCTAAGCGAGATTCGAAAAGCGAATGCCAAAGGAAACATTCCTTAATATTTGTTGTTTGTCTTTAACCCTTAAACATATTATTGGAAATCCTCCTGAAACTTCGATCGCTTGCTGTGTGAAGACGAAATGAGAAAGAAGATTCGGGATAGTTGGAAAAAAGTTTGAAGTCTTCCCATCGATCGCTATGGTTGATCAACTTTATTGCTCAACTAAAATAAAATAGCACAGAAGTAAAGTTTTTTTCAGGGAGGGAAGGGGTCCCCATAACGTGTTAATATTTCTAATAATTGCATCTAGATTTTCGTTTTCAACGATGTATAATTTAATATTTATACGTGATCTTACTCACCTAGAAATAATAATGAAATCGATGATTCAACGTCGAAATTATTAAATCGACATCGAATCGACGTCAATTCTATTATCATTTCTGTCTGGGTACGTCAAACTTCATTACCATACTCGTTGTTCATCGAAATGTTTGCCCCGTCTTAACAGTCAGAAAATCGTCTCTTTCAAGATAATTTACAGCTTCGACGTTCCATCTTGTCGTTTAGTATTTAACATAAAAAAATATTGTATAATGACAAAGATCAATTACACGCGCCGCCGTGACGTTTGCTATGTCATAATAACGGTCTTTTATTTATTCCCATTAGTTTCCTTTTCCTGCGCTCGTCGTCATATACAAACGCAGATCCACTCGGCTCATTAGCGGTAACATTTAATGATACCGTCTCGCGCCTCGTTATTGCATTATGCATTTCGTTCTTTGTTCCCGCATGTCTCACGTCCCAGCGAACGGGACCGCATGTCCACGTGTGCACCGTCGATACTCGACGATACTTCTTCGTCGTAATTCATAATACACATTCCTCAGGGGATTTCACGGGCGTGGGTGGTTTTGTCGCTCTTTTCAGATATTACGACGATGACGGTCATGGCCGAGTCCGCGAAAGTCGAGGAGGGCAACGAGAAGATTGAGAAGAAGATCGAAACCTTCGACGATATCCTACCGTATGTCGGCGAGGCGAGCAGATACCAGTGGTTCCTGTTCTTCCTGCTCCTACCGTTTACCTTCGTTTACGCCTTTTTGTACTTCGCACAATTCTTCATCACTCTCGTGCCCGCCGAGCATTGGTGCACCATACCAGAATTGGATCTCTACAATCTCACAGATTTCGAAAAGTAAGTTTAATCGGGAGATGCTAGACTTTCAGCACTCTCGACATTTTACACGCGCAAAGCGACGTCATTTCATGCTTAGATAATCGTGATAAATAAAAAATGGCAAAATGAAATATTTAGAATTTAGATAATTATCGCGAAGCAATTTACGCGAATCTGTAAGATATCTTTATGCAAGGGAAATCGAAAGACAAAGGTTTCTGAGATTCGTAAGTTTTAATAATGCCCAAGACAGTCTTGCAATAGCGAGGAACAAGAAGTGGGGAAGGTAGTGAAATTCTCTCCAACTTCATTTCATAACGACAGTTCAAGTCCGGTCGGCTTGAGCTGACCAAGACCTTGGACCATGGTCGGCTTGGCTTATATATAGATTTACCCTTGCGTGTTGGACTTTTTGTCTATATAGTGTGTCTCGAACTATCTGCGCCGTTTTGTCATTCTTATAAAAATGTGATGACACCGATAATTTTTAGATTATTAATAATCAAAAATTCTAATTTTTTTTTTACAAATCAGCTTGATTTTTAAAAAGTATTTGGAGATACTTTGAAGCTATCGCAATTAAATTTACAGAAATTTTATGAATTGACAAAGTATCACAAAAAATATATAGGCTGTATAAGTCATCTATTTCCCATAATATTGTAAAATTTTATTATTTTCACATACACACAAAAGCTATTCAAGTGTTATCTTTTATTTTGCTTGAAGGAAAGAATAATAAAAAGAAACGCCGATAAAAATAATAAAGGTTTTATTATTTTTAATTATTTTTATCGTCTTTTCTGTCAAACTTTCCCAAAATTAAGTAACACAAGCTGTTTCAAATAGAAAGCATGAATAATAAAGTTATTTCCTGATTGCGCCACTTAAGAAGTAAAATGACACGACAGAGATAAATATCTTCTTCCGCGTCAAACGCGATTTAATTTACGTCCAAGTAATTCCGTTCTTGTTCCACGAAAAGAACATTTTTCTAGAGTAAGAAATATAATTGCTCCTAATTACGTTATACACTTCTTACGTGCTTTCAGCCGTAAACGTGTTATACAAATAGAAGTGCATAATTATGTCTTTTTTTCACTTTTTTCCTTAAGGGAGACATAAACTTTCTGCGTCAATGCAAATAGGCGTGTGTGAGTCAAAATCATTCCGTTCAATAGACGTAATTTTCGAACTCTGATGAATGTGTTTTTCATTCTGAAACGTACACTCTTCTGTGCTTCCAAGCATTTCGGAATAACTGTCCAGTGTTTTTAGCGATTCGCGTGTCGTGCGGAGATAATTATACCAAACGTTCCTGTATGACTGTCAAGCAGGAAAATCCGTTGCGGTCGTACGTGATTCAGATAAGACTCGATTAGCAGTTTCTACTGGTTTTCAATAACCGTATCCGAAGTTTCTGGAAACCAGTTTGGTTGTCGACCTCGAAGGGATTCCACAGGAATTCCATGAGAGAAAAAGAAAGGATAAAGAGAAAAAAGGGAGAAAAAAAAGAGAGATAGGGGAATCTTCTTTTCATTGAAAGACTAATTGAGAACGAACTTTTCCTCCTCTCCTTCCTACCGAGACGAAGCCGCAAAAGATAAGATTGTCACAATAACCTAATTTGTGCCTAAATAATGGAACTTTCCTTATGCATGTTTTATTTTATATTTTTTGACGTGCTGAATTATTTGGAAACAATTATTTCAAAATTATTGATGGAAAAGTATTGAAAATCGCATTCAAAGTACACTGAGAAAAATCGTTTGGTAGTATAGTGATCAAACGAATTTTATAATTACTGGTACCAAAAACTTTGTTACATTTAACAAAAAAAACCAAAAACTTTTTGTAATTTGTTGTATGAAAATAATTATTTGGTTAAGACTACAAATTGTTTGGTGAAAACAACTATATATTTAGTAACTATCACTATAAAATTCATTTGATCACTAATCAATCAAACTTTGGTTGATTTTACAAAACATTTCTCTCAGTGTAGCAAAGTTTTGTCGAAATCTGAACAAAAGCTCTATATGACATTTTTTTACCTTTTTTGTTTATCTTTATGTGTATGTATATGGTGCGCGCGCGCATGGATGTAGAGAGTGTTCGGAAAGTGCTGGGAACCCTTAATATTTCGAAAACTAAGCATTTCCGAAAGAAATGTTTCAAACAAAAATTGTAAGGTTTAAAAAGATCTATTTACTAATCCTATCAGTTTGACTTTGAGTATCGTTGTTAAAGTCAGTTCAAAGACAAATCGATTTTTTTAAACAGAATATCCTATTTTTTATTCCAAAATCTAAAAGCTAATGTCAAGAGCTTTTTAAAACACTACAATGAAGTTATTTTTCATTAAGTACTTTCCGAGTTATGAGGCTTGAAAGTTATATTAAATGAAGCTTGAAAGTTACTGTAAGCACAAATTAGGTTATTTTATCGATCATCCTTTTTCTTTAAGAAAAGGCATTTATTAAAATCAGCGCGAGGCATTTATTAAAATCAATTATTAATGCGATAATTAAGGCAATCACTTTCAGTGAGAATAAAAGAGAGACACTCGTCGCATGAAATATGAATACTCCGAGAATAGCAGAAACGCACGTGCCTCGAGATAAAATTGTCATTTTATTTTTCATAGGATTTATGGAACGTATAGATCGCGTAGTGACGTTCCCTGGGCGAAAATGGCACGTCTCCGGAGACAGGATCGGAGAACCCGTCTGCAATCATGCTATCCTGGTAAAAAAAGTTGATAGAGAAAGATTGAGAACGGTAGGCTTTCTATCAATTTGTATCGTTTTCTATAAGTTGTATCGCCGACGCTCGCGAGCTCAGATATGAATCCTATCGTATTTTATCAGGTTCTATGTAATTTTCTATAGAAAATTTACAATAGAAATTCTATTACTCTTCATCGTATTCTCTCTATCGTGTCTAACGGAATAGTAAAATGAGTTAGCATTTATCGGTTTCTATCGTTATTTAACGAATAATACTCAATTGCATATTGATGATAAAAGTTATCAATCGTTATCAATCTGAAATTTATTCAATTAAGTTTCTTTCAGTGTGCAAAATAAAATCTATAAGATCCAACCTTTTTTTAGCGAGAGAAATTTTAAATGATAGAAAATTAAAAATATATAATTTTGTTAACAAAATGCTGTGTTTTTAATTTATTTTTAAGCTAGCCATATTACCACAGATAAATATATTACACAATGCATCACATTTTTATGAATCACGTCCTAAACGATAAATATTTCGTTACTTTGAGTTTAGAATGTCAAACAACACCTTGATGAGGATAATCGTTCAAGTTCTAATATATTGATTACTAACAAAGTTATTCAATAAAATGAAAATGGGTGTTATATTATCCCCTTCTCATCTAATAATTCGATTAATAAAATAGGAAAAATCTTAGTTTATTCAAATCGCAAAACTTTTATAAATCCTTATATACAATCTCTATATACACCATTCACATTAGTGACTTCACGAACCAGATTCGATAGAATTTTATTCTATCGTTTTTTTATCGGAAATTTTTACCAGGGTAGCGTAATGCTCGTGTCAGTCGTAGATTACCACAAGTGTGCCATTTATTTGATACGCGTCACTTTTTCGTGGAACATTTATTACTGCGATAACGAAATTAGAGGCATTAGAAGCGTATCGTATTGATTTATTGTTTTCCTAACGATTTTGTTTACGTGTCTGGATTGCGATAGAATCGCGGTAGGGATACCTCCGGCTACTGACGAGGAATTGAGGCTGGAGAGCGCCACGTCGTTCTCGAGATGCTACATGTACGATGTAAATTACACCGAGCTGCTCGAACAAGGTGTCAGACAGGCCAATCTGTCGTGGCCGATAATCCGTTGCAAGCAAGGATGGACCTTCAATCACACGATGATACCGTACGCTTCGATCGCCGCCGAGGTAACTAAGACGCGGCATTATCACTCGCCGTGAATCACTGTCGTCGCAGCTAATTGATTAATAAATTTGTCAATTGACAGCACTCAGCGATACATCAACTGGCTTAGCGTATTTTATCTTTCTCCTCTTCTGCTAATCGCACGGATTTATTGTAATCTTACGAAACGAAAGGGAAACCGGTACCGAAAATCCCGTTTGCATACCGGTATTTTTTGGCGTTGCGTAACATTTGAAATAAAAGCAGATTGTTATACCGATCACGTCGTCGAGTAGTTTGTATTTTTCATGAATATGAAGTAACATAAACTTCTTTGTACACCGCACGAAAAAAATACCAGAACTTGTAGCTGCAGTTTGCTACGTAAGTGTAACATTTATAACTAGTAGATTTGATGGTGCAGCAAAGAAATTATGTCTAAAAATAATTATATAAATATAATTATATCTATGTATACTCAGAGAAAAGTTTTATTTAAATTGATCAAATCGTTTCTTTAACTTGATTTTTTTAGTTGAAGTGAAAATACCTTAGAAGAAAAGAAAAATTTAATTTCAAGAAAATTATAAATAAATTATTTATTCAAATTATTTATTTAAATTAAATAAATAATTTTTTAATTAAAAAGAAGTACTGACAGAAATGTAAGAAATAATTTAGTTGTTCTGATTTTAAAAATATATTTCTTTCATTAAAAAAAAAGATTTGCATTGCACAATTAATTTCTTTAATTATAATAAAAGGAACAATCAAAAAATTTCTTCAAAGAAACTTTTGTTTAACTGTATAGCAATGCACAAATTTCTTTGATTCAAACAAATATTTTTTTACTCGAAGAAACTTTTCTCTGTAATTATAACTATTAAATGCATAGAGCAAACTAGTTTTGTTGTATCAATCTATAACATTTTTTTCCGTGCGATATTTCATATTTCATATTTCGTTTATTGTCTGATGCAATTCAAGCTTCTTAGCACTGCAGTTTATAAAGCTAAAGAGAGATGCACATGATGGAAATTATTTATAGAAATTACCTCGGTGTTTAATCACGGCATATATTCACCTACAAAAACGCAGATAAATAAATCGTGCCGACAGTATTATTAACAATAATATCTTCGCGCGATTATAATAATGTGTACCATCCCATCAGCTCGAGTGGGTTTGCGACAAGACTTTCCTTGGTTCCGCGGCCCAGTCGGCCTTCTTCGTCGGCAGCATTATCGGCGGTCTGATATTCGGCTACATAGCTGATCATTACGGCAGAATCCCGGCGTTAGTATCCTGCAACGCGGTAGGATTCTTCGCCTCCATCGCCACGGCGTTCTGCAACAGCTTTTGGTCTTTCTGCCTCGCAAGAATGATCGTCGGTTCGTCGTTCGACAATTGCTTCAACGTACTCTTCATCATCGGTACGTATCGTCGCGATAGAATAAAAAGTTACGAGGGACTTAAATCAATTTTTTGCCCGAACAAGCGGCCTACTAAGGAAGTGCGAATAGGTATTTCTCTTTCTATTAATCAATAGCTTTGATTAAAAGTACTTTGAACTGATTTGAATAATGAAACAGAATTCTAACGCGACGGAAATTATCATTGCGATTATCACATCCCGGTTGTCGTTACTCTGACCTGATAACTTTGGTCACAGTGATCGAGTACGTCGGTCCGAAATACCGAACTCTGGTGGCGAATATGTCCTTCGGGATTTACTTTGCCGCCGCCGCCGGTCTCCTGCCGTGGATCGCATATTGGATCGCAGATTGGAGAATTTTAAGCGTCGCCACTGCGTTCCCGATGATCGTCGCTTTCCTCGGTCCGTGGCTCGTTCCAGAAAGTGCACGGTACTTATCTTTACTCTTGTCGTCTTGCGTCGAATTTGTAATATAAATTAATTAAAATTTTTTGTCTTGCTTTAAACTTCTTTGTTTCTTTTTTTAATAATTGAATTTGTAATTGTTCTTCTGATGCAAACAGACATTAAAAAGACAGTAAAAAAATGCTGATAGGTGCGTAATAATTTGCTTATTCCGTTTCTTAGATGGTACATCATGAGCGGCAACATTGACAAGGCAATTATCATGCTAAAGAAATTCGCCAAGGTCAACGGCAAGGAAGTGAAGCAGGAGGTGTTCGAGGAATTCGAAAGGAGCTGCAAGAGCATGATCGAGAAGGACCAATCGCACAACCAGTACACGGTCCTGCACCTCTTCAAATTGCCCCGGCTGGCTCGCATCACCGTCATACTCGTTATTTATTGGTAAGTGCTGAAGAGATCAGCTCTGATCAATTCGCCCTATTCGTTTGACACGACTGTTGATCGAATAATCGGCTTTCAGGCTGTTGATGATCCTGGTGTTCGATGGACACGTTTGGAACATGAAGCTCTTGGATCCCGATGTGTTCACGTCGTTTTCCTTAGCCGCGATGACCGAGCTTCCGGCGGCGATTTTGCTGGCACTTTTCCTTGACAGATGGGGCAGACGATGGATGGGCTTCGCTTCTATGTTCATATGCGGCATTTTCTCCTTCATCGCCATCGGTACTCCCTCCGGTAAGTTACATTATCACCCGCATTAATTATCCAGGTAGCAAGCTAACATTATTTGTCATTTTCACGTCAAAGTGTCATCAAAAACGTCAAAGTGACGACAAGTAACGTCAGCTTGCTGCTACCTGAGTAGCTACTCATCGTCATCTTATAAGTTATTTACCAAAAAAAAAATACAAAAAGCGAAAAATCGTCAAGATATAAAAGAATAAAAAATAAAAAGAAGGAATGTGCGAAGATGAGATCTTCGATTTTGTTGCTCTCTTCAAGATCTTATCTTGAATAATGTCTTAAAATGTTAATAAAAGGCTTTGTGATTGATTGATGGCATCTTAAGACAGTACTTAAGACAATCTTAAATGTAAGAATCGACTATGATTACCCCAGAGTCTTATCGGATCGCGAAACAGCGCTTTTGTAACGTATGCTGCATTTACATGACCCGCGGTATTTCAGGTGCACCAACCGTCGCCATGGCGATTTTGGCGCGCCTCGGTGTCAATATCGCCGCGAATATCGGTTTCCAATACGCGGCCGAGATGTTGCCGACCGTAGTGCGGGCGCAAGGTGTGTCTCTGATTCACATTATTGGCTACATCGCTCACATCGTCGGACCCTACGTGATCTATCTGGTAAAGTATCTTGATCTTCTATCTGTGCGTGATCAATGAAACTTAATTATCGCCAGTTGATTAATTGGGTCGATCATCATCATTATTTTCAGGCCGACATCAATCAGCATTTGCCGCTGATAGCTCTTGGCCTTCTGTCGTTTCTCGATGCGTTCTTAACTTTAGCGCTACCGGAAACTTTAGATCAGGAGTTGCCTGAAACTTTGCAGGAGGGTAACGACTTCGGCACGGATCAGAGCTTTTGGTGGATCCCCTGCATATCCTCGTAAGTTCTCTCTTTTTCCTCTTTTTTTTGGCTTTCACGTTTCCTCTCGTCCCTTTAAAAAAAAATATTGAGAGCTCCTCTGCATTTTTATCTCGTAATAATGATTTCATAAACGTATTATCTCTAAAAAAAAAAATTTGTACAGAACCCCACAGTTGAAGAAATCGCTGAGGAAGAAGATGAAGAAGGAAGGCATAACGAACTCAGCCTTCCATCACGGTAGCATTCAAACTATCGACTGTACGAGATTATAACGGCCGTCCATACGGTATTCGTCGACGGTAATTTGCCAAATCGTGTAAATATCGCGGCCAAATCGTCCGCGTGTGTGTGATCTTAGGTGTTAAACTGAATGACGCGATGGACACATCAAGTGCAATAACGTGCAGTAGAAGTGGCGCGGAACGTAATTACGAGATATAAGAATGCAGGATTCAATTCCGCGCATCCGACTAGGTACATACACGTTCCAGATGGATACGAATGCGAATGCGCAACTTCGAAGTCGACGCAACCGTCGATACGAGAGTGCCAGATTACTTTTTCGAATCGTTTCCATCGCGACGCCATTTCGACTTTCTCAGCTCCCCTCTCTTTTTCAGGATGCAGCTGTGTGTACAAAGTATTTGAAGTAGTTTTAGCGAGACTAGAGCTGCGTTCGGGGAGCGCGCTATTGACGCTATTCCTTTATTCTATCTTTATCGATCATTGGACGTAGGATAAGGATAAAATGATACGATAGCGCTGATAACACGCTCCGCGAATGCAGCCTGGAGTGACGGGCGAGCTCCTCCGTACCGTTCGCGAGATATTATGGGGGGATCGGAGATCGGTGTAATATCAACGAATCTTGAATTTTTTACATTACACAGAAGCCTGGTGTGCCAAATGCCGCGTTTTATTTACTCGCGAGTAAACGTACTCTAAGTACACTGCTCATAAGTATTTGCTCACTTTGTCTTTCTTAATTGAATGGTGGGAACTTTGAAAAAAAAGTGAATTTCAATCTTCCTTCCTAATTTTTTAGATGGGCTTAATAGTAATCTTGATGGCTTAAAATTTTACATT
>QKQZ01053521.1:0-15022 GCA_003595255.1 Solenopsis fugax | reverse complement strand
CGTGCACGCGGCGCCGTGCTTGCGGCCCGAAGCGTCTTTCGGCAGCGCGACGTTCGTTTTCGGGACTGGAGATCTCGGGGATTACAAAATCTAATATTCCGCGGGAAAAGCGCGAGCGCGTCGGCGATGCTCGAAAGTAGGACGTGGGAAACCAAGAAGGCGAAAAGGTGCGAGGACAAAAAGAAGTCGGACGCTTTTTTTTCGCGCAGAAGGGAGAATTACGGCGTTTGTTCTCTTCGGCACTCTGCGGAGAATTATTTAATCGGTAAAAATGGAAGATCGACGATTGAGGTCTCTGGAAGAATCGAGTGCAATTTTAAATTTCAAGTCTCCCGAGATAATTAATGCTGAAATTCGTCAAATTGTCATTGGCCGGCAAAAATTGAAGGATAATTAATTTTTTAAATAATCTCTCAAATCAGGTTAATTGGTATTTTTAAAAGTGAGGTAAAACGAACGAAATACGATAAATAAAATCGATATGTAAACGCGATCCGTGAGATCCGGCTCCTCCAATTACAACGCGGAATTAAGAGCGACGTAATCGGGAATATCAAATCAGGCAATCCAGGACCGCGCAACAGAAACTTCGCTGACGCTAAACACTCGGTTTATATGTACCTAAATATAGATACAGACTGGAGAGGCATGTGTTGTGATATGATGTAAAAAGAGATTGTATCCCACGCGGAAGAAAGCTACGGTTACGTCATGCTACGCACATCAAAAGATCTACAGTCTAATTGACATCCAAGTCAAGAGGCATGCGGTTATCAGCGTCCGAGGGACGTGAGTGTCCGATGTATTTTTTGCTACCATGCAAAAGCATGCACACAGCATGCGGGAGGCAGGGGGGGTTATGCAACGGGGGGGGTTCAAGAGAGTACAGGATATCGGGGAACAGATTGGATGGACCATCCTTTTCTTTCCTTTTTTTTCTTTTTTTTTCCTTTTTTTTTAATTTCTTTCCACTTCCTGCTACGTTCGGATTCAATCAACGGATAACGGGATCGGTCGGACGAATGGACGACTGGATAGGAGGGTGGGTGGATGGTCGTACAGGGGTTGCTTTGGTCGATGGTCGGCGGCGGTCGGAGGACCTCGCTGAAGCTTACCCTCTTCCCTTGCTTTCCCCGAGCACCCTTCTCGCCGGGCAGGCCGGGCGGTCCTGTCGGGCCCAGTTCTCCCTTCTCGCCCGGGGACCCTGCGTGTCGTGGATAAGATGAGACTTGGTGCCCGCACACCACGCTGGCTCGTCCGCACGCACGCGAACGAGCCGCGCGGAATTTCCGGTCAATGGCGCTTTTCGAAGACTCTCTCCGAGTATGCTCGAATATGCGCACCGTTCGACGGATCGCGTGACCGAAATTTACGGAAGTAGATATCTGGGCCGAGAGAGTGCGGCTTGTACGACACGATTCGTTTGGAACGAAACGAATTGTACGAAGAGAAGAAATTTTTTGTGACGAGCAACGCGATCGGCTGAAATGTCGCGATGTAAATTCGAATGTAACATTATCAATCCGAACTGAGCGGCTAAGAGTTGGAATTGCGGCCTGTCAAACGTCGCGGTCGTACGGATTAACACTTTATTTGTAGCGACGTGTCCAATCGTTATTTTTTAATCAACAAAACTCGCGTCTACGGTTCTCAGATAAAACTGACAGCTAACAGTATGGTATATGTATCGCAATGAAAACGATCAATATTATTCTGTCAGCAATTTTTATATCTGCATAATAGGATTTTCTTTCATTTGCTCGCCAGTAATAGATAAATATTTATCATATTAATATAACGAAATTAGAGATATTTTCTCTCTGCATAATTTATATTCATTCAATATTAAATTAAATAATAAATTTATATTCTGATTTTTCATATTCTATTATTCTATATATCTTTTTTGAATTTAAAATTTACTTATCTTCACACAATATAAATCCAGCTCATTATTGTAATAACAAATTAAGAACAAATCAATGTAAGGACGAGCAAATATGTATAAATAAATAATTATTAATATATTGATAAATTATGTAACATATGATGTATAAAGAATTTCACTATATTCTTCTCACATTTTAATCGTAATTTTGATATGATTTTGCATTTGCGATCTACATTTTTCCGTTACTTATTTTATATTAATTTTAACGTATCTGTATCTGAATAAAAAAATGTGTACATTGTTACACGGTTAAAAAAAAGTTTTTTTTATTTGAAGAGCTTTTTTGGTTGGTCCTTTTATTATAGAATTCAAGAGTTTAATTATGCATTGCAAATTTTTTTTTAAATGAAAGAAATATATTTTTGTAAGTCAGAACAACTAAATTATTTCTTACATTTCTGTCAATATTTTCTTTGAATTAAAGGATTATTTATTTAAATTTAACAAATAATTTATTTACTTTAAAAAAGGCTAATAACGTCATTCCTTGAAATCAAATAGATTTTTATTTTTCTCAAAGGTATTTTATTTTTCACTTCAACTTAAAAAAACCAACTTTTCTCTGAGTGTATTAATCTGAGTTATTAATTTATTTATAACACCCATTTTAAATTTGCTCATTCTTAGCCCTTACACTAATTTGTTTTCATTTTGTTATTATCTATCTTCCTTCAGCAATATGTGAGCAATATCGCTGTACGCATAAACTTAATGTTCCAATGCGCGAGCTGCTTTTCTTCTATGTGTTATTTATATTATAAAGTCATGAATTTTGTGACTGCAAAAATTTCCACGCGCGCAAAACGAAATTCGAGGATCGTGCGAACGAATCGCGCCGAGCAGAGTAAATACACCGTATGGCGCGCGTCGTTGATTCTAAAATACGACTTTGTGCAATATCGACAGTAGCGAGTTTCCGCGACTCCGCTGCTTGTTGCAGTTCGTGCCATGAAATTGCGAGACGGATTTGTATGTGGCTAAATTAATTCTGTCAGGCGCGCATGTATAATGCCCGGAAACATTGTTACCCGTCCTTGGTTCTCTTGCTGTCGTCGTACAACGGTATAAGGACGGATTAGCGTTCGCGTAATTTCGTTCTGTCGAATGCATCGGACTCGCAATTGCTAGCCACGCTTTTCACGACATTGTTCTCGGCACGACGTACATATCGTTGAAATTGTCTTACCAACGTCAGATTATTTTCTTGCAACGAGAAGGTAAATCGACGCGAAGCTCCTCATCTAAAATTTGCAAGGTCCACAAGAAAGAGGGACCAATGATCCAGTCTTTCTTCTCTTTGAAGTCTCTACCTTTAGTTTATTCTTGATTAGGCTAAAAGTTTTTATATCTTTAGATATTATAATATCTAATTATCTTATCTTCCATCGCGACGTGGAAATGAAGAATCCAACAACATCATTGGAATAAAATAAATCTATTTTTGCGAAAAATAAACACGGACACGTTTCTTTATAATTGCATAAGTCGTGCAATTTTCACAACGACTGTTTTACAACGATAGTATTTTTAAATTGGTTAAAGGTTTCGTAACGAGCTCAAAACTGTTTCGATGTTTCCTATTTTTCCCGACGATTCTCACTCAATTACAATCACGGAGTTTGTCTCGCGGATCAATCATGTCGCGAGGCAGATAACTGATACTCGCGCCGCTTTTGCCAATATTCGACGGTATCACGGTCAACATGGCGCGCAGTAAACGGTCGTTTACGAGTAGCGAGATCGGATTTTGAATACGCGATTGTAAATCATTTTCTCGCCGTCGTCGCGCGGTATGGCGCGGCGGGGTGGCGTATAGAACGTTGACGAACGACCGAATCGTGAGATATTGGCGCGAGGAGGGTCAGAATTTTTTAAGCCGACAGAGTCACGCCCGTCCTTCCGTTCGCGTGACGAGATATTCCCCAGCTTCCGCTCGCGAACGCCGCGCCGTGCCTCAGGACTGCGCATTTATTACCCTCTGCACTATTCACGAGAAGCGTTGCGCGTGGTGTCTCTTGTCTTGTAATTTTAAGCAAGGCTGAATCTTTTACACGCAGAGTATCTCAGAATTGTCGCGACGGCTCCCAGAGGCTACAGATTTCTCGGTTGCATTTAGAAGCGATTTTTTCTCATCGAATTTTTCATGGAGCTTCCACGTCGCTCGCATCTTTATCGCATTAGTGCTACTAAATATCTTACTAGTGCAACAAAATTCGGATTGCGTGAATCTAAACCAATTTTCTGTAAAATTAAGATTTACTTATGAATTTTTTATATCTGTTTTTCACATCTATTTATTTTCAAACTACAAAATCTTGGCTTTGAAGTAATGTTGCATACAGTAGGTAATATTTTAACGTACTTAAGTAACGTTGACTTCTATTTTCCTTTTATCACAGAAAATTTTTCTTGTAATCGCTGCTTTTTTTAAGATTATGTTCGCGATGATTTAACTAGAGGAAAGTCGCCAGTACCACTTTATTTTTGGGTTATATTTTTAAACAAAAATTAAAAATAAAATCTTGGAAACACATAAATACAAACTAGAAGGTGTTTTCTATCAGATGATATAGCGATTTTTATAATATCGTTTTGCAATCATTCAATTTTTCAGTAAGTTAAACAAAAATGAGCGTTTGACAAACTGAGCTCCAAAACCGATATAGTATGGTAAGAATGCTATATTTTCTTTTTCTTTTCCTTTTACACAAGTCATCTGTATAAAATACTTAAAAATTAATGTATATGAAAATTCCTAGAAGACTTTTTCGATATGAAACGTTTTTTTTTTTACAATTTATACACTGAAAAAAGTTGTTAATTTGACTAAATTTTTCAACTTGATTGAATTTCTTCAATTCAAGCATTTACGTATTTAAATTAAATATATATAGTTAAGTTAAATATATAAATACTTAAACTGAAGTTCAAGTATTTTATGTATTTAAATCAAATACATAAATAGTTGAATTAAGAAAACTTGATCGAGTTGCAAAATTTAGGCAAGTTAATAACTTTTTTTTTAAGTGTACAAATACCTTATACTGTTTCGCAAGATGCAATATGTACAACACGACAATATATAAAATTAAATCCGGTCACAAATTTTAGCAGATAAATCTTATAATGCTGTCTTTTATTCTGTATGGTCTTCACTATCTTATATACTTGTTTTATCAACGGGTGTACCAGTTTATGCTGCATCCCGATTTGATTTAAAATTGCATTGGAGAAAATAAGAAAGAGAAAAATATAAATAAAACAATTTTAGAACGCTACAAACGTGTAGTACTATCAATAATATTGTTACTTACTATTGTTTAAACCATGCAATTTGCAAAATTGTAAAAAATTGTAAACATATTTTTAAATATTATTTTTGCAATTGAAGAATTTGTTTTTAACTGAGTTTATATAGAAATAAGCTATGGATATATATAAATTATGGGGTTTTTAATTCTTCTTTAATTATCTAAGCAGATCACGTTTTTATCAGCATTAAAAAAGTGCAACGTTTGATTTCCGAGGAAGCATTGTTTCAGGAAACTTGTGTCGATACTGGCGACTTCTCTCTACGAATTTCGCAAGATATCACCATGTACATAAGAGCGTGTAGAGCAGTTTTTTGGACGGTGCTCCTCGAGGACGCTCAACTCCCGAAGGGTTAACGTCCGATCCGCGCGGGACGAGTGGCGTCGAGAAAAAAAAGGAGTCTCGCGCGAATGGCAAAGAAAGATTTGCTCGCGGCCGCATACATTACTACGCGGCGAGACACAGCGCGTGTGTACGCCCACCGCGTACAGCCATGCGATCGCCTCTCGATCCTCTCGAAGGAACCTGCACGGTCATCCGAGTCGAGATTTCCTCGCCAAACATTTCCGCGTTTTCTTCGCCCGAGGTCACGCCGGGGATATTCGCGGATTCACGGATGAGTGGCGCATCGATCCCGAATAATCACGCACGACCGACTTAATCCTTTCGCGCATCACGATACTAATGATTCCTCTCAATAGCGCACTGTACAAACAATCCGCGAACGGAATTATAGAGCGGAAGATTATAGCGTGTCGAGATTAACATATTAAATAAATAACACAGAAAATAGAGAGCGATTTTAATGAAACGTGTATAACTAGAAATGCAAAATACTGTCGAGAAAATGAAAAGTAAACATAACGATGCAAATAAACAAATAAAAAGTTAAAAAAAAAACCGCCTAGGCTCATGATTTCCTGATACAATCAGAAAAAGCTACGACATCAAATTCAAATGAAACGCTAACGAAATAAATAATTTACATAGCAGATTCGTAGAGAGTTACCGTGACCGCCGTTCTCGTATTCCTCACGGGAATGCAATTGACGTGTAATGTTTAATCGTTTATTTCGTATGCAGATTATCTCGTTTGTATGCTTACCAGGTGGTCCTGGTGGACCAGGTGGGCCTTCGAATACTCCAGTTGGGAACTGCTCACCCTTTAAGGTCGTCGTGAAGCCCCGATCGCCTTTATCACCCCTGTCACCCTGCCGAAAATAAACTTTCGATGATCTCTTGATATTTATTATGCATTTTTATAATAGAGAGCTCCTTTCACATTGCTCGCTTTTATTATAATAATTATTTTCTGAAGATGTGAAACTGTTGCGTTTCATTTTCCGCGACAATTCTACGTACGATAAGTTAATTAAAAGAACACTTTCCTAAATGGATAGCGTTTGATGATCCTTTATCGTGGCAGTATCAAGCGTCGGTAATTAATATACAGGAACGCGCTTTCGAATGTAATTAATTATAGTTAGATTAAATTAACAATGCGCCGGACGTAATTAATACTCCATTGTTCTGTAATCGCTCTGTTATACTCCGTTAATAATTATCGGTTACGTAACCTCTTGAATGGCGCAATATTAAGTGCATAATATCTATGTAAAAGCTGCGCTTTTTTTTTCAACGACACGGCAGCGGGCTGCTACACGCGAGCTTGCTTGCTCAAGTACAAAGGGTTTTTAACCCGGAAAAACACGGGTTTCCTTTGCGCCGATTGGACTGAAAGATTCATCGCGCGCGATTAAGCGAAATTGAGAACGCCGTTGAAATTTGAGAGAAATTCAAAATCCCACGAGATTAGCCGGATTTGTTTCAAACCACGTACTTGAAAGCGCGCACGGCCGGTAATCATTACATAATTCCACGGTATAACGTGGTTACCCGCGGTGATACATCCGTAATATTAAATCACTCCCTGCGGAATTTTCAACACGGTATCGGACGTTTGATATTTCGAAATACGCAACCTGGCGATTGTGCGTGAAATCGCGCTTTATAATTTCTATTGGGTAAATAAAGTTAAGTTTAAATTCCGTATTATCAATCCAGATATCGACAGGAACTGGGGATAATTTATGCAACAATATGGTGTAACGTATTTATGAAAATAATATCTACATTATTTTGTAAACACATTTATATTATCTTGTAAACATACAATGTTTACGCGGAAATTCAATTTTTGCCTTATACATATTTTTCGGTCTTTGTCTTTATTTCTTTAATCCCGGAATAATTATAAATCCTTTCAACGCCCGTTTACAATTAATATTAGTGAGAATTATTCATAATTATTTGGGAGATAATTTCAGTGTCTTCATTATCTTTCCTATTTCCACGCTGTAATCTGAATTTAATTATTTTCATTAATTACTTTCATATTTAGAAATTATCATCACTACATGCAAAAAGGATGCGAGAGTGAGATTAATAAATTTTAATAGAATTAAAAAAAAATTCTTTATAGAATATTTCTTTATAATATTTTAATATATTGTGAAAAAGGTGATACTAAAAAGATCTTTTAAATAGAATCGCTTATTCCCTCATCCTTTCAATGTCAATGCGTTCTCCATCAAGAGAATGCTATTTTCACCCCTTTTGTGACGGGATACACCTGTCACGCGACGAAGAGGAGGCTCGCGCTGACCAAGAAAAGCTCTTGAAATCTAGGGAAATGGATGACATTTGATACCTCGATGTCCGAAAGAGGGGGATGGTCGACGGCGACGTGTAACCGGAGATACAGTGTGGATTAATCTCTCGAACTCACCTTGGGACCTGCAAGTCCTGGCGTGCCCGTCGGGCCGATGGGCCCGATCGGCCCGGGCGGGCCCTTCTCCCCTGGTGCGCCAACCTCGCCTGGAATCCCCTGTCTGCCCTCGTGTCCGGGAAGACCCTCGGCTCCTGACGGACCGGGTGGTCCCGGCGGCCCGGGTTCACCCGGCTCTCCCTGTTACGTCCCAAGAGCGTTACGTCGTTACGGCTTTTCTCTCCGGCGAGAGCCCTCGACACAAGAGTGTCTCTCGGTACTCGTCGGTTTGTGCCACGGACTGACGGGGAATCGACGAGGGGAAGAGAGAAGAAGGGCGGAGGGTCAAAGAAGAAGGAGAGCCGTATGTGTGGTGTACGATCTCTCGGTTGAGTGTATATGAGGAACAGTAAAAAGAAATAGATAGGAGAGCGAGAGAACGAAAGATAGACAAAGCCAGAGAGATAAAGAGGCAGACGAAGTTAGTAAAGACTTTAGAGAGAAAAGAGAAAGACAGAGATAGAGAGAGAAAGAAAGAAAGACAGAGAAAGAGAGAGAAAGAAAGAAAGACAGAGAAAGAGAGAGAGAGAGAGAGAAAGAAAGACAGAGAGAGAGAGAGAAAGAGATATATTAGAGAGGAGGAGTATGTGGACTGGCGGGTGGACGCAGGAAAAAGGAGAACTCGCGAGAGAACAGTGCATGGAAACGAGAAAGATCTCTCGGCGTGCGCACGGGGGTACGGGGTTGCTCTTCGCGCGGATTTATGGTTTCACGATGCGGCGAGCAACAACAGCGAGTTATACGGAATGGACTTTTTTACCGTATTATCGTATTATACTACGCGGGAGCTACTTCGACGGCGCGATAAGGCGGGTTGAAGAGTTTTCGTTTAGCGCGAGGAAATTTTTCATTATCTCCCTCGTAAGAAGACGCCGAAAGATGCTCGAGAGGTGTAACCGGATCCCGCGAAGAAACACCTCCGTGATGGCCTCTTTAGGATCGTTTCTTTCTTCCATGGATACTTTCACGCGATCGTTTTCGACGTAATGTAGAAAACTTTCCGAGACGTGCAGGGGAGCCGTTAAAAGGCGATGTCCATTGTCCGGATCCGGAGCTAAAATCGCGGTACGATAAGTTCGAAGGCAATTTTGAAATATCTTTAAGCGAGCAAGTTTTATCTTTTCTTCTCTGCAGCTATTGGCACTTATTCCCGAAGTAAAGTAATTTAACGAAACAGAAAGAGCGGAAAGTATAAGGTGAGAGAGAGATAAGTTTTGATTATATTTTTAATTAGTTTTACGCAACAGAATCTTTGTGAAAACGTTTAATTAATTTCCGATTTTTATACGTTTTATTATCATCGGAGAGAAATTCATCGGTGAATTTCTTGCCGGGAAAATCCGACGGCAGTCAGAACGTACAAATTATTTGTCGAATTACTTGTCAATTTTTTTCCAAATTAAATATCTCGATAATAAAATGACAAATATTTTAGAATTTCTATCGAAATAAAATTCCGTCGAAACTCCCCGAAAGGTCAAATTATTTTTAATAATTAATAATGCCGCGGTTGCGTTATACGACGGTACGAAAAATATCGCTGTCAGTACGTGTCATATGCGGAATACTATACGCGTGCTCTCTCGGGTCAAATATTAATTAGACCCTTCATCAAACGCATTCGGGACGATGAATGCCGCGGTTCGTCGAAGGCCCGGCTATTGAAACAGCATTTTCCAGCGACGATGAGACAGCCCCGCGCGTATACGAGCGAGCAATTAATTTCTGTCACGACCGGAGAGACACATCAGCGGGGCACCGAGAGAGCAGCCTCTCCCCTGCCGGAGCAACCACCCCCGTAGCAAATGCGCGCACGGAGAACGCGTGTTTATATGCGCTCGCGGGAGAGACAACGCGGGGAAGACGATAGGTGTGCGATAACGCGCGTCGCGACTCGACCACATACGTGCAGCATGCGCGCATGCATGCGATCGCGACGCATCCCCGGCCCCGGCCGGATGATGGCCGAGACAAATAACGATGGATCGTCGTTCGGTGCGTACAGCGACGTACAGCGGGACACCACATACACGCACATATGCTCAGGCAGACAGAAATGTACGAGCAGCGCAACGTTTAGAGAGAAGTCTACGACACGCGGCATGCATGCGCCAGACGTATGTGCACGCACGTACACATATCCCGAGGGCGCAGGTGCCCCCGCGGATGAAAACTCAACCGGAATAGCCCGTCGAGACGCGTTTTCGGAAATATACGCGGTCGTGGCGGGCATTTTGCGCGAGGGCAACATGTTTCATGGCTGGAAATAAAAAAAAAAGGGAGTATAGCATAGAATAACTTCGGCGCGCAGCCTATTTTTTAATTTCTCTCCCGGCATATACGGCTGGAACCGATAGAGGCCCGACGCACCGAGAGCCGTAATTAAATAGCTTTGAATATTCATGCAAGTAGGCAAATAGAGAATTCTGTCATATCTAAAAATGATTTCAATTTTTTCCTGTTGTTATAAAAAAGAATTAAAAAAATTATATATGTGAAAAATTATTTAAATCATTCAAATATCATTTTATTATTACTGTTAAATTTGTAGTGTCGAATTATACCCAATTTGAGTTACTTTTAATCTTTCATACGAGTCACCATTGCTCCTTAGTATGTCGTCAATTTAACTAAAACAATCAAGTTAAATAATTAACTAATAAAATTAACTAATAAAAAAATTCAACTATAAAAATATTTGACTCTCAAATTTAATTTATTATTTATTAGGTGCATACGTCAATACGGACTTACTTTGAAACTAAGCAAGTCAACCACAGAAATGGATTGATTAGATGAAATTGTTCTTTTAATTACGAGTACATATTTTGTATTACGAGTACATATTATGTTAAAACTATAAATTTCGACACACAGAAGTTAAAAATAACAAAAAGTTATTCAACTCAAAGAACTGGTCTAAATGTGATTCTTTAATATTTAATAGAATGCGACATATCATTATAAGAGATCATTATAAGAGATTTTTAGAGACTTGAATTAAATAAAATCTTTTTTGATTCTAATGTAACAAACATTAAGTTGTTTAATGAGCTTCACTTAAACACGACTAATTAAATCGGCGTAGAATATTTCATTTTAACTTTATTTCCGCGCAATCTTCTACGCGAAAAACGGGAAAGCATAAAAACGACAAACTTCTCGTATCTCATGAATACTTAGACGTAATAAGGTTCTTTAACAGGCTAATTAACTGCGGTTAGCGTTCATTATTGTATCCTCGAACGTAGATCTAGTTGTAGATCGCTAGAGAAAGGAAATTTAACTCATTATGGTTAACCACCCCTTCCAATATTCCGCGGTCGTTTATGCATTATCACTGCTATTGTGTCAAGCGCACACGTATATTGTCATGTAAATATATTACAAAGCGCTTGTATCTTCAAAAGCATCTCTATCGATGCTCGCAATCGCGATTCTATTGAAACAGGTCAAGCGCGCTTCTCTTTTAACAAGTACATTTTTCGCAGCGGCCACTCCGAAGTGAGCTTCGTTCTCTCAAATCGCGACTTTCGGTGCAATCGTGCCTCTGACATCCTTTTCCTTCTAAATGCCGTTCATTTAATGACGCGGACACAAATCCGATGCGAGGTAATCGGGATAATCGTCTCGTCTCCTTCTATCGAATATTCGGGTTTCGGTTGACCAACGCCCGCCGGAGGAGATCAACAGTTACTCACTCATTCCCGATAGCTACATCAATACACCATCATCGTGCGATCATGCGACTGCGATACGATCACAGGCAAGTCTACGGATACCACCTACGCGCTATAAATCGCCCGCGCATTCATCCAGCGGGTGGACACACACGCGGAGCACACCCGCACGTGCGTAGGTGGCTGACTAAACGCACACACACACACGCACGCACGCACACACACACACGCATCGCACTACGGCACAGAGAGAAAGAGAACAGGATAGACTGCAGATGTTACAAAATAGTATCATGCAACGCACGCACGCGCCTCGTCTGTAGGGGCGCGTGTGCGATTTTCGCATCGGCATGCGGGACGGGTGCGGTGGGGTCGTGCATTTTTTACTCGCGCCTTATGTGCGCCAACGTAGCGTTTGTGTTTTTTTTTCCCCACTCTTCCAACCCCTTTTTTTCTCGCGTGCGCGCGCGTTCCCGTCGGGATTTTTTCGCGGCTACGCGACCACGTAATCCACGCTTCTCGCGTAGAATTCCCTCTCGCGGAGGCGTTCGTGAATTTCGGACGTTTTTTCCTCACGTACGTTTTTCTTCGTTTTTTTATTATTTTTTTTTTAAATGTATTGACACCTTGCCTGCATGTCGCGTCGAATGCAAAACTCAATCACGAAGATTTATTCGAGAAATATCGTTGGTAATAATTGTGAATATATAGTATATTCTATCAAGTAAAACTTGAAAATTCTGTTAATGTCAGTATTTCACCAAAACTTATTATTATTATGAATATAAGGGAAAAGTTGCTGAATGCGTACCAAGTTCCTAAAGCGTACCTATTCAATATTTTACATTTTTACTTCATATAAGCAACATTTAGTGACAAAAATAAAAAGTAAATAAAAAATAAGTAATATAGACAAAAATTTAATAAGTTTTATTTTATTTTGCATGCTATCAGCATTTTAGAAAATTAGATACCTCTGATGTAAATTTTTCATCAACTTATAATAAAAATTATTATAAAAATTAAATCGATTTTTATAAACTCTATCAAGTTTTGTAATTCGTACCATCAAAAATTTTATTATAAAGAAATGATACTAATCTAAGAGTGATGAGTGATAATAATAAAACTAGTAATTGCTATGAATAAAAATACGTTAATTACAAAAATAATTTCAAGCCAGTTTTATTTCGGTATTCCTACCTTTTCATTATTGTCATTTATTAATTATTGAATATTTGATCGCTTTTTCGATAAATTATTAATAAAATAAATATTAGTCAATGGTTTCTTATATTTTTAATTACTTAATACATAAATTCGATATTTTCAAAAATGATAGCTTAAGAGACCATTGAGAGATTATTGTGCAATTTTGTAAATCATACCTTTCGTAATATGTTACAGAAAAGCTTATGACAAATTAATTTGTTATTACTGAACGGTTTAACATGTAACAATAGATGACTGAAACTTCGAACTTTGATTTACATTTAAATGCGAAATATAATAAAAAATAGCTTAAGTGGTACGCATTCGGCAACTCTCCCCTATATATAGCTTGTTGCAGTAAAAATAGATAATTTGATTCTTGTAAAAATTTATCACAGATATCTCGGACGAAATTTAAGCGAGTGATCATCCGTATTACAAAAAAAATTCAGATCTGAATATCTTTCGTCGTAAAATTGAAGTTGGAAATTCCTTCGTCAGCGTGGCCGAATATCTGAAAGTTCTTCGACTATAAATTCGACTCTGAAAATTTCGACGTTGTGAAACTGTAATTCTAAAAATCTTCCGCCTTCGGAATTTGATAAAGCGATGCGTCTCGAACGATATCCCCTTTGAAACCCAAACGGCGCTCGTGGAAGCCGCTGTCGTGCCAAGTCAAAGCACTAGCGCGGAGCGGATGTACGAGACGTACAAGAGGGAACCGGTTCCATCTCTTACTCCGAAAGAGTATAGGATATCGGTGCTGTTGGCACTCCACTACTATCCGACCGCGTCTCCGATCTTTCCGAGGAATACGAATTCGACACCGACAAGGAGCAACAGCAGCAGCAGCAGCAGCTGAGCCGAGAGGCTGTGCCTGCCTTTCGCGGGAGGATTTGCATTCGCCCGAGATGGAATACCGCGGAATGGCAAAACGGCGGCTTCCCTCCGCGGTCTTTCCTTTCGCGTATCGGAACAATCGATTGCCGGAATGGTGTACGAGGCGCGCGGTAACTTGTACACGACCCCCCCAGATAAAAAGAGTCAGAATAGAGAGAAAGAGAGAGGAAGATGGGGCGAAAGAACGGAGGTATCGAACCGTAAAGTAAAAGGGTATGTTGTAAAGGGTCTATAGCGAACCTCGCGAACGTCGATATGGCGCGAGCACAGCGGGATGATTCGATCCGATCGCTCGTGCGATCTTCCGAGGTACAACTGCTCGAAAACTTCCCTCCGCCGTGTTCGCGCCCCGTCCGTTCCCTCGGACGAACGGTGCTCAGCGTGAATCCGCGTCGACCGCGACAAAATTCCTCTATATGTGATTAAGAGACAGAGAGCGCGCGTTCGGTATCGGTTATCCGACCGATAAATAAGCCCTCCCGGACAACTTCCGGTTGTCGCGACGGGCGGGCGAGAACTAAGTTCGCAATCTCGGAGAAAGAGGGAATTAAATCGCCCCGGGGATTCCTCCGAGGTGAGCAAACTTTTGCAACTTCTTTGCTGCGCGACAGCTCGTTTCAGCGGCGCATTTTCCACTTTCACCAGCGAATTTAGAATGATCTCAGTCGTGTTCGAAAGTGTCCTCGGGAAAGTATGAATAAACAAAAGATAAGTTTTTAAAATATTTAAGTTAATTTGCGATATTTTTCTTTCTTTCTTTTTAATTAGAATATGTCAATGTAGCTTAAAAAATTTAACGTCTTAACGATAATGAAATGCGGACGACATTTACGGTAAATATCGAATAACGATCAGCGATTTTGATATACAATTCTAAAATTGAAAAAAAGTGTAAAAATAAAATTTGCCTTTTTCTAAAAGCCAAAGTGTCCCGGTGCAAAACTCGAATTGAGCACCATTCGTCGAGGGTTCGACGTTAAAGGGGGAAGGAAATAGGGGAACTCCCGTAAAGCAGGCGCACTTACTTTCAGTGGTATGATGTTCTGCGCTGAGATATTAACCCCTTTCTCCTGAAGATCCTAAAAGTAGGTCAACACTACGGGTAAAAAACCAAATCGCTACAAGACAAGAACGGGGGGG
>QKQZ01053520.1:0-12843 GCA_003595255.1 Solenopsis fugax | reverse complement strand
GTCGTCGGCGTCGTCGGCGTCGGTACGTGACGGTTCGCATAATCGTGACGGACGTGATAATCGCCGAGACGCGCCGTCGTCACACCTCGTGCGTCCGCTCGAGCTGAGCGCTCACTTACAATTATCAGCTGGACGACGCCTGATGCGCGCGCTTTTCCGACGCCGACGCGGACAATGGTCCAGAGATGTGCGATCGCTGGGGATGAAAATTGGTGATTTTGATTAAATAGAACACGAGAGTCATTTTCAAAGTACAACAGTTGAGAGCGGACGCGACTCTGGCAGTTCTCTCGCAGTCCTTACCACGAATCAAAGCACGAATTCTCTCTTCTAAAATTAATGTCTTTAAAATTCTAATTAATACCTACTGTAAAAATTACATACTATGGACATTAATAAGTTGGCAATTATAATTAGACTACGACATAATGCTATATTTCCTGGGAAAACTATTATGTTATCTCTTTTACGATCGTAATTAACTCTTTCGTGTTTCGTGGGACATATTTATGTCCGGTGTCTTAAAAAAATCATATCTTTAGTGAAAATTAAGTTATTCAGTTCAACTAAGATTTAATAGATATTTTCAAGGAAACAATTGTTTAAACTTTAATTGAAAAGATTGTAATAAATAGAATTGTAAAATATAAGAAATGATTAAGTCTGCATGAGTGGGAAGTTCTCGGATTAATCATGGAAGATTCCATGTTGTATAATGATTATTTAAATGTAACTGATAATATGTGTATAACATAAACTTGATGATACTTATACTATACATAATGTATAAACGCGTATAATTTTCAAATCTTTTGTATTTCAATGATAAGAAAAATACCAACTATTGATGGAGAAATGCTAATGATTGATACTTATAGATGCAAAGAAAAAAACTATAACAAACAACTTCATTATAATTTGATCCAATAAATGTCAAAATATGCCCATAATAATTTCAGATATTATTTTCGTATTCAATATAACTCAAAAAATCCTATAATAAACAATTTTATTTCAATTTGACAATACAGCGTTAACCAAAATTATAAGGCACCTTAAATTTTTTTAATATCTTTAAATGGAGGAATTTAAATAGAAATTCAATGTTGATTTATCCTTTGTTTCAAGAACCCTTTAAATTTATGTATTATATAATGCCAGTAATAAATTTGAAATAATGCAGATTAAAATTTCAGATAAATTAAGAAGGTATAGATGCTTTTTTTATATAATTTTGGCCAAGACTGTATTTTATTTTTTAGATCCGCCGTATTATGTTTTAACCTCATTTTTATATTCAACGTCCAAACCTTTAAAAATAACTAAATAATACATGCACAATAATTAAACAATAAAAATACAGTTCTCAAAGAAAATCAGACCCGAAAAGGTTAACACATCATTCTCGGCTAATTAACGGGATTATTATTTTCGTGATCGTCACGTGTCAATGACGCAAGCACAAAGCACTTTCCGACACCCGTTAATAACGAAAAGAGCATTTTATAAGAGGATTAGAACGCACGATTTCGGAACACACGCTAAAGCCGCGAAAGCACGATGACGAGAGCGTCGCGTCGCACTCGAGTGTTTGCTTCGGCGTCGTCGTCCTCGTCGTCGTCGTCGTCGTCGTCGTCGCGGCTCGCAAGGGCCGCATACCGTATCTAATAGTGAAATAACTCAAATAATTCAAAAGGAGTTATGCGAATACCTTATCGTCCTGACGCTTTGTATTATCCACCCTGGCGGTGTCCGACGGGGAAGATGAAGAAGGTGAAGGTTACGGCGACAGCGGTGGCGGCAGCGGCGGCGGTAGTGGGAGCGTATTTTTAGAATGATCTATGTCTTCGTTTGATTCCGAAGATTGCGCGCTCTCCCGGGACTAACCAACCGAGTGTCTTAACGGGATCTTGTTACGAGCCTGACGGCGCGTGTTTTCGGATTCCTGTAGTTCGGCTTCGTCCAGGGAGAAACGTGCTATCGGTACCACGAATCTAACTTGTCGCCTCTTCCTTCTTTTCGTTCAACACGCTGATAGGACTGGCCCGTTAGATTCATGCCGATCTAGATTGCTGGGGATATCCTCTACTGCCACCTCCTCTTCCTCCCTCTCTCTCTCTC
This sequence comes from Solenopsis fugax, assembly GCA_003595255.1. Taxonomy (NCBI): domain Eukaryota; kingdom Metazoa; phylum Arthropoda; class Insecta; order Hymenoptera; family Formicidae; genus Solenopsis; species Solenopsis fugax. Next base: position 10,722 of record QKQZ01053520.1, on the reverse strand, counting down.
TCTCTCTCTCTCTGTTGACGGTTGACTGTTGACTGTTGACGGCCTTTCTTAACGTCCGGCAGATTTACGGTCATGTAACATTTTTGTCTTGGTTGCTCGTGAGCGTATCTGTTAAAATTTTGTTATCTTATTTTATACTTTAAGTGTAAACTTTGTTTGTATTCTTTATTCCTTTTTTATTTTATTTTTTCAATTTTATTTTCGTTGCTAATGGTTTTGTATTCTATGCTGTGTTTAACGGAATGTTTGTAACTAATTATGATTTAGCGCTTGAGAGGATCCGATCCTAGAGCGCTCAATAAATGACGCTATCTCTCTCTCTTTCTCTCTCTCTCTCTCTCTCTCTCTCTCTCTCTCGCCATCGTTTCTGTCGCTATTTTCCGTATTAAATAACTCACTGGAGACATATTTCTTATCCATCGACCGGCTTCTTTGTGCCAACGTAAATATTTGTCCTTCAAATGTGCAAAGTTGAAGTTCTCATTGAACATCACCAAGAGTGCGATCAGAGCATTGACTTGAAACGTGATTATTTCTCTCATTATTATATTTTCCAATTTCGGTGAGGCCACAAGTGAATCTCGGGATTGATTACGCCCCGGAAGCATAAAGATTCTCGTCTGGTATGTCTGTCACTGGTATTCATGTCAGTTTTAATCGAATCTTTGAGACAAGCTTGAATGTGAAATCGGATGATTAATGTGACACACCGAATGAAATTAGGAACATTGATTAAAAGGTGCCAGCGACGCCAAAATTATTCTGGGAAGGAATACGAAAAGATTGTCATGTATCGGTGTGCAAAATAAGCGCTCTATCGTAGATCGAAATATTTAACAAGCGTAATTTTCACATTTTAACAAGACATAAGATTGCAAAATAAATTATAAGGGAATATTTAAACTGAAATGTAAAAGTATAGTGTCAATCAATGTACAAACGCAGAACGTAATGTTTCAGCTAACTGTTACTAATTAATTAGAAATTACTTGTAAGAAAGAGAGAGAGAGAGAGAGAGAGTTTTATTTTATTATTTTAATATTATTCACATATGTTAAAATTTTTAATCTTTCGTCTTATTTATGAATTTTATCAGATTTCCTCCATACTTTTTGCGGTAACATAATTTCAAAAAGATAATCGCTTTCGTATGTATAAGAACAGCATAGTGACGTAGGAGGTCAAAAAACAAGCACATTTTGGCTCTAAATATAAATGATTTATTTATGTAAAACTAACACCAAAGAGGGAACGTTTCGATCTGGCTTGGTCCTCTTCAGCCGTCAACTATACTTAAAATTAAGAATGTATCTGACATTCAGTCCCTGCAAAAGTAAATAAAATTTGAAAATGTGTTTAATATTAACACTTGACATAACATTAACTACATACATATAAAAGTTGTATAAATATGATATTTTTATTTAATAATATATTTTTATAATTTATTTACTCTATTTGTGATTACAAATTAAATTATTTTTTAAAACATTAAAAAAATCTCAATTTTTTTGTGTGAACACTTCAAGATAATTTATACAAAGTTTTCTTGTGACTGTCTGTTTAATTATTTCGTAAATAATTAAGTAAATAAGAAAGTTCAGATTTTTTTCATTATTTCATTATTAATTATATTTTCATGAGAACACATGTCTATTTATTATTGAAATAACTTTTTATCCAGATAGAAAATTGTCGCTAAATTTTTTCTACTATTTTCAAATGCAATAAAAACAATCTGTAATTTTTTCATAATTTTCTTAATGTTTTGAGAGAAACTATACATCCTATACGTCCTAAAATTAACCTTTCATAATCAATGTATATAATTCCAAAAATTCTTTATTCTTGTGCTTTAGATCTTACGTAAATCATGATAAACAATTCGTAAACAATAATATTCAACTAAGACATATATTACTGGTAACCGTTAAAGTCAATCAGCTTGCGTTTCTCTCGCCGAACGCAACTGCAGGAACGCGCCTAGGCGAATCATCGCTCAAGATTTCGAGAAGATCCCCGGTAGATTGGACTTCGAGTCGACTCGCACGCGAAGCGCAGCGCATCATCCCTCGCAAATTATCTCGCGAGAGTTCCACTCGGTAGGCATGTGCACGCACACGACTGTCTCACCCACCCGCAGTACACACACACACATACACATCGTCATAGTGATCAAGTGGAAGGAAAAAGGAGGAGGAGGAGAAGGTCCGCACACGAACGCGAGGAAAAAGGCAGCAGGAAAATAAGAAGAACGCCGCGCCGCGGAGCGTCTTGCACGACGTGCCACGATCAAGATCGCAAGATCTAACCGGCGGGCATGGTGCTCATTCGACGTGCTATATTTATCGGTGATCTTACTGAGTTTTCCGACCCCTACTGGACGACACGGAGATATCCACGCGGAACGCACACCACCTCGATATCACGATCCTCCCCACGCGGACGGAAGCCATGCACTACGTGCGCTTTTATTTATAATAACGAAGAGAGGGGAGGAGGGAGGAGGGAAATGAACGAGGGTGATGAGGGATGGGGAAGGGGCAAGAAGAAGATACGAGCTCTCACACGCGCGCGAGAACAATGCAACGGGCGCCTCCTCGCCGTCGTCGTGCGTGAGCAAGCGCGGGTGCATGATTCTGAAGGATGCGCACCCTACGTGCACACGGGAACGCTCATTAACGCTTATCGATAATTACGTTCCTATATTTATCACATAATAAGCAAGCCTATCTCGCCATTAGTGGCGTTCCCGGACGGCCGACGCGGCGGCGAGCCGCGCGGGGACATGGTCTACTTAACTCGGCCGTGCTACGGAGCGCCGCGACCATCCGACTCGCGTTTTCCGTGCCCGGCCGCTCGTGGATTTTTCCGGTGTTAATGCTACCTCCCTCCGAGCTGCAGAATAAATGAAATAAACGTAATATACAGCGATACGAAATATGAAGCTCAAGATGAAGCTTATTGAAAGTTTATGCTAGATTGTAAGTCTCGAATTGAAAAAGATGCATACTATTGATATACACAAGAAAACTGATGAACAAAACGTATTTGGTGGAGTTTACTTTCGTAAAACCGAATTTTTGATTATCGTGTCTAGATTAGATTATATAGCAGGAATCTTGCTTAACATTTTCCAAGTGGATCTATGAAGCTTCTAGTAATTAAAAAAACCATACAAAATGCTATAAAAGACGCAGTTGGAGATTAAACTTTTCACTGATATTCTATAATAATAAAAAGATTCCTCGAATGCGAGTCTCCAAATTTGGTTTCGAAGTAAGTGAGAGATATTTTGACAATATAATTTCTAATTCTGTGCAAAAATTAACTTAGAAATCTGATAATTCCTGGAAGTTATAAGTGTCAAAATGTATATATACAATACAATGACACCTGAAACACTAAAACTCTCCCCCGGTGCAATTATATACTTTGGCTAATTGCTCTCTATCATGTACTCGTTCTAAATAAATTTAGTACTAAGTATTATCAAGAAATTCTAATAGATTTATCTGGAAGAAATAAATCATATCATCTGACAATCCCTGCAAGAATTTTGATTCATTTTCCAACAAACATAGTGGTTAAATATATTTATCAAAATTTTAAATAATGCAACCAGATTCTTTTTTCACAGAAAATAACGTATAAAGTCTTAGGTATTATAGACTTCTGATTCGTCCATTTTTGAACAGACAATACTGGTTGAATTTATCAGATTTCTAATTAATGTAATAAGATTCTTTTCTTCAGTATGTTTGTGGCCATCGCGCATTATGGAATATTTAACAATATTCTCTGGAAAGACACATAGCAAATACGTCCGCATTTATATTTAAATAATGCCTAAGACCTTATACGTTATTTTCACTGAAAAAAGACTCTGGTTGCATTATTTAAAATTTTGATTTATTCAATCAGTATGTTTAAATCAAACTTAATCATATATGTCTTGTTGATATAATTAAATCGTTCTTCTCAGAGCATAGAAAGCCTGTTTCATCATAACATATATCATTATTGCTATTCAGAGAAACGTATTTTGCGATAGGCGGATTTGTGCGAAAGCACGCGAGTTTTCTTCATAATTATCAGGCGACTGATAATTATGGCGAATCAACCGAGCGTACTATAAATATATAGTGCTCGTGATGAGGCAACATTGTAAGGTTATAATGGATAGCAGTAATAACTGGTACTAACGGAACGTACCTGCCAGGGAGATAGTAATCGTATCCGTGCTCTATTTTGATCGAGATACGCGTACCAATGATTTACGCCTACGCTGTTGTCTACTCATCATTCCCCCTTCTCAAACGCTAATCAGCACGTTCATCGCCATGAGAAAATTTTGGCTTTCGTCGACTAGGCGCGCTATATGTAACTTCCATCTGATTGAACGGTTATATTGTGCAACATTACCTTGTGCAATTGTAGATTGTATATTATATTGAAGGGTCTTGAAAGCCTCGAACGAAAATCATTCGTATTCATATTTGCTGAATGAGCGAGCGAGGCTCACTCTGAGAAGAATGTCGTTCGATCGATCGAACTCTGATTTTTCGAGCTAATTATCCCGCTTCGACGTGAAAACGACGTTAATGGCCGTCGAGACAAGCTTTTCTAAGGGGACGCGATATACCCCCGTTCCACGCCTCGGTTAGCTCCTTCGCGCGAACTGGTGCGACGTAGACGAGATGATAGGAGCAAGGGGGTGGGAAGGGCGAGAGGAAGGTGGCAAGGGCTGTTTCGCCCGGTATATTAATTTAATTCTTTGGATACCCGATAGAGATGGTGGGAGGAAGGCGGTGGGCGGGGGTAGGTCTCGCCCAGTTTGAATATTCATAGGAAAGAGGGAATAGAGATCGGGTGTAATAGAATTTAAATTAAGGAAGGGAGGTCGGCTGAAACTGTATGGAGAGTTCCATAATATGATAATGCGCGTTCTATCGATATATTCCTACGACCGGCCGCCCCCGAGGAGCTCGAAAATAGCTCGAGAGATTGTCGTACCGTTGATCGACCCTTGGCACCGAACACCGTGACCGTGATCGACCCTCCTCCCATTTGTCGCATCATCGACCTTTACGACTTTGCGTATGAGGCTTGTAAACAGGTCGCTACATTCTCGATGGCGAGAATTTTGCGAAACCTCTTCCGATCGCGTCCTTCAATTCTACGGCGCGCAAGTGAATCCGTATAGAAATATTAGTAGGATTATAACAAGGAGCCGGATTAGTTGGCCTGAATATAAATCGGGGCCTCTAGGGTAAAATGACGAGGTCCTCATGCGGGCACGTATTATAACAAATTGTTCACATGATCTTATTTTGATCACAATTACAATTCATGCTTAAGATCTTTCAGAGAAAATTTTATTAAATCCTTATTAAAATTTTAATAAATATAACAATAAAAATTACATATTTATATTTTCTTGTTCTCATGGTATTGCTAAATACATTTTAATGTATGTATCTTACAAATTGCTTCGTTTGCAATTTCCTTTCAAATTACAGAAAAAGAATGTTTTCATTGTTATGCTCTTACTTCATTTACAAACTTAATCACACATATAAAACTTAATTTTAAGCTTACAATTAGTAAATACCTCATTATAAAATAAGACTTAAATATTTTCCCTAGAAACATTTTTATTGAATTCGTATGTTTCTTACATATAGTGTCATTCATAAATCCTTTTCTGGGTCTTATAAATTAATCCTAATTTATATAATTTATTAAATTAATCCTAAAAAATAAGTATAAAGTTACAAAGTTAAAACTTTCGTATTAAATCCTGATAAGGATCTCATCAGATTAAAATAAGATAATCTTTCTTATGACTTCTCAAATAAATAATGATCGCAACCTCATGTTACATAAGGTTATCCTTAATAAATTACTGTACGGGAAGCGTCTTATAAAAAACACAAGTGTAAGTATCAAAAGGTTATTTGAGCATTTTCGTCTCGTCGTCATGTAGTCCTGTTGCGAGCATAGTCACGCCACTTTGTTACCCTTATTTACATAATTCTGCTCTCTATTTCTAATTCAGCTGTGCTGTATAGAATATTATATATATTATTCTCGTAGGGTCGATAGCGTTTCGACAACAACAATGCGCGATAAGGTTACTTCATAAGAACGCAGAACCATAGTCTAATACAAGGAGGATCCGCGCTGGCACGAAGAACTTTTAATACGGCTTCGAAGTTAAAGTCCACCTTTACCACCTCGAATCTCCTACTTTCGGCCTTTTCCACCGACAAGAATCTCCCTCTGATTCTCCGCCGTCTCCCTCGACACCCCTAACGCCTTTCATCCCCACCGCCGCGCGCTCCTGCGGCGTCAAAGTCCTCCGTACCTCGCTCATTCGCTCGAGACGTCTCTAATCGTAATCGTCGTGGAGTGTTAATGTTCCCGTTAACTCGGCTGAGGTGTTTAACCTTGTTAACTCGTGCTCGTGCACGGTGCCGTACGAACACGCATCTCTACTTCTTAGATACGGAGCTACGTGGCGGGTAGGTGGGTAATCGGTATGCCCGAGTCGTTTCAGCTCATCGTCCCTCCACCCGCACTCTTATCACCGTAGAAAAAAGAAACACACATGTTTCTTAATAAAAAAAAATTGTAGATTATGGATCTAATGTAATCTCCACTTCTGCAATCCAAAATGGAGATTCAAATTTAATCGACTTAAAGAAATATGAGGTACTTCGACCGAATAAGCTCATCTAATTTATTTTATTTTGCTTAATTCTATTTATGGGAATATTGAAATAAACTATGCGAGAATAAAATCTATTTTAATCCCTAACAAAAATAAAATTATCTTCCATATAAAACATTTGTAAATAAACAAAAAAATTTTTTCTTTAACTCTGACATTAAATCTCATCAAATGTTGATATTTTTAAAAAGGCCCGAAAATAAATAGAAAATAACAAAGGAACTAAACATTATCCTTCAAATAATTTTTAAAATAATTATTAATCACAAAAACGAAATCCTTTTGTGTCTACTTTACTATTAAGCATCACAATTTTCTTTAATTTTGTCTGTAATTAATTTTTTATTTTTTGGAAATTCTTGGTTCTCATTTGAGTGGAATTTCAGCTTCTCCAAAGTTAGGAGCATTGAAAGTTATTATCTTCTGATACAAACCTTACAAAATAATGGCTATATAAGTTATTTATAAAGTACGTTGCTTTTAAAAAAATATACTTAAATAAATTGATATACATATTTGTTATTTTCTATAGTTTGAAAGTTTAATAATATTGTAATATGTTATTATAATAAATCATAAAATAACATATACTTAATTAACTTTACTGCGAATTTTTATAAAAACGGTTCATATGTCCACTTCGTCACAAGTTTTTCTCGCATTAAAGACGCGCTGCTACTGATTTCCAATTTTTCAGCATTTCATTACTTACTTCCTGGCACATCTTTTATTTTTTATACTTTAGGCGTAAAGCGTGTTTTCAAGTGATAAATTCAAAAATGAACCTTATTCAGTGTTGAATCTTATTCGGCTCAGACACTTCACACATTGACATAAAATCTTCGAAAACGTTGAAAAATATTATAGAGAGATTTGTAAGTAAAAAATTAAACAAGTAAACAGTGCGACATGCACACACACGATAACATATCTTCTAATTAAAAAATTTCTCCAGTTAGCATCCACGAAGGCCAAAAGTCACGTGTAGATGCATCATAGGAGGATATATTATCCCGTTGCAGCTCTCGCGACCGATGTCGCCTCCGTCCGTGACACAGGTAAGTAACTCAAGCGGGAAGTACGTATAGCGTGCGGAAAAGTGACTGCGAAGTTTACCTCGGAGCGACAATCAGTTAAACAGTTTCCTGCGTACCGCGGTCGCCGTCGTCGCCGGTTGTGCTCGCCCGTGAACCCCCGTACCGAGCGTACGTGGTCGCGGCTAAGCCAGCGGTACACGAAGAAGGTGTGGGGTAGATCGGCGTCGCGGATAAGCGAAATAAAAGTTATACTCCTCATTGTTCGCGGCGGCTTCTAATTACGCACGTGAAGCCGTATATGCGCACCGGTAAGCGACCGCAAATGCGCTCGCGCGCGCTAGTGCGCGTGTTCCCTCTCCCTGTGTGTACGGTGTGTGTATCTCGAGGCGCATTGCTTCGCTTTTTAGATTCGCTCGCGCGCAGTTTCCTCGTACGTATGTACTTACGTACGGCGCATCGCGATGCAGCGGAAATTTACGCGATAGCCGTTAAGCCTGACTTTAACGCCGCGAAGCAAGTAGAGTGAAATTCGATTGCGTATTCCGTGCTCTAGAACAAACAGTCGGAACTGCACTTCCTTCGAATTCCGAGAAATGTTGAAAGAAGTCAGTCATTGAAAATGACGAGTCTACGATTCCTTTAATACAATGACAATGAAAAGAAATCTAACGGCGATACAATTAAAGGGCTCGTTGAAATCGTGAGCTAACCCACATTTTATAAAAACGAAGAAATCAACTATAAAGTTAAAGTGATTAACTAAAAATTTTATTTTTTTCCTTTTTTTAAAATATGGGTTAGTTCACGGCTTGCAACAAGCTCATCAATTACATTAAGGGTTATATATCTTCTCAACTTCTGAAAAAATAAAATTTTTTAATCTTAAATCATTCTCTATAGTGTCTAGAATATAGGAAAAAAGCGGAAAATTGCCCAAAAACAATCACATGAATTTTATTTGTCAAACGTGTTTTTCTTGAAACCATGTCTTTAAAAGTCTTAGCGCGATAACTTCAACAATTTTCAATCTTTTTTGAAACAAATTTTCACTTGTGTAAAATACAATTCTCTATGTTGGACTCTTGTTGGACTATTTAAAAAATTTTTTATTACAATTTTTATAAACATTTAAAGGTCGAATATTTGTCGACAAAATCGAATTTCTTTTTTATGCAATAATTGTGCGATTTTTACAAAATTTTGAAACCCAGCACGCATCAGGCCTTAATGATACACTTATTCTAAAGATTCCTAATCATTTTTCTCATTTTCGTTTGCGTAAAATGCAATTCTCTATGGTCTATCGGGCCATTTTTAAAATTTTTTATTAGTATAATTTTTATAATTTTATATTTAAAGGTCGAAAAGTCGACAAAATCTATTTTTTTAATGCAATAATTTTTCAATTTTTACAAAAATAAATTTAATATAAAATCCAGCTCATCAGGCCTTAATGACACATTTATTCTTAGAGGTTCATAATTACTTTTCTTATTTTACAGAATTATACAACGCTAAAAATGAAGGATCTTACGGGTGGATCTCCGGAAGGTCCGAAAACAAAGTAAAAAGTCCCCAGTAAAAAGTCAATTTAAATAACAATATACAAAAATTATTTTTTTACACATTAATGATCAATAAAACATATCCTTTTTATAGATATCAAATTTATTTATTATCCTTTCCAAAAATAAATTTCCAAAAATCAATAATTTTCAGCATCGAGAAGGTACATGTATATATATAAACCTTTAATCGACATTTCTCTTTCCTCGGGGAAGATGATTTTTGGTTTTGTATTTTTGTCTCCGGCGATCTCGCCAGCGAACGAGCATGAAGGTCCCCTCGCTTCCAATAGAGACGCTACCGAGAACGGCGTCTGCGTCCGTCGTCGTCTGTAAATCTGCTCCACGGCGGAGATAAAAACGGCACGGCGATGCATCTCCGCACGGCCAGTCACATACTCCGCGCCGAGTTGAGCTCGTTATCGGATGCAGATCGGTGAAGAAGAAGTGCGCGCGGCGCGGAGGCGCAAGAGAAATTCTTGCCGCTGAAACGGGCGTACCGAATCCTATGATGTCCCTGAGACATTTCCACGAAGGGCCCCGCGCGAGATGATTTACCGGACCTCGTCATAAAACGGTACCGCCGCTCCACGCACGGGAGACACAAGAGGACTCTGATTATCGCTGGAGATTGTTCGCACAAAGGGGGCCTCTCCTCTTCCTCGCGAATGGAAGGACCCCGAGATTTAGATATTTACGCAGAGGAAAGGAGCAACGGACGCGGAGAGTCCGTGTCGCGACTCCGCGATCAGGTTCATTGTTGAAGGATCAAGACGCGGGATGGACCCTAAATCAGCTGGAACGAACTCGACGATCTCGACTTCCCCGTCGCATTCTGAGCGATGAAATAAGAGCGCGCGCCAGCAGGACCCGCTTTAGTCAAATTTCAAGAACGCGTTCGAGGACCGTATTGGGCTGCTTGCAGTTTTGAGAGCAAGATGTCGGTTGCTTTAACAGTAATAAAGGCAGGAATACGTTTGATGTGATTAAAACCTCTTCACTCGTAGACGATTTTGATTGCAGCTACGTCGCGTTCTCCCGTCACATTTCATGTTCCGTTATTGTTGAAAATTAAAGACCTTTAAAGAGATTAAGGACGTTTCCAAAGAAAACCCCGACCTCCGCATTTAACGCACAGAAATGTGATTATTCGTCCAGATTATTTGTTCCTGTCGCAGAGTCAATCACGCTCGAATTCAAACGTCTAACTTACGAGGCTCTTACGAGCGCCGTAAGTCAAGGCGCAGGCACCAAGCCAAGAATCGCTCGGTTCGTTGTGCAAATACCCGAGGAAACGGAGAGGAGACCGGTAGCGAGGTGGAGGAGCGTGGATAGGAGGGATACGAAATGCGAAGGACCGATCGAGACGGCGGCGGCGGCGGCG
>QKQZ01053516.1:0-10078 GCA_003595255.1 Solenopsis fugax | reverse complement strand
ATATACACAATTTTCCAACTTATCATGCTCGGTTAATTGACCTTATATTTGTTATTATTATATTAAAATAAATTAATAATGTGTCATAATATATTATATATTACTTTTTAATTCAATAATATGAAATCAATTTACTCCTATTCAGGAGCTACTTGATGATAAAAAACAATTTTTTGATATTAGTTACTAATTTTCACTATCAAAATATTAAAGCCCAATATACAATAGTTATTGATATAGGATTTGGTTTTTCGATAAAATCGCTCAGGCGCTTTTATCTGCAAAAATTCAAAACTGAAAAATTGGCCAACTAGCTTTCCGGTCTCCCCTATATCCATAGAAACTTATATGTACAATGATTGCATTCGCCAACTACGCGAAATTGTTTCCGATCTGGTTTCTCGGTTCAATCATCCTGCGCAGAATCTATTAAGAAATGGAAATGATCGCCGTTCGCTCGCCGACGATTCTCCATTTCCACGAGAAATCGCGGGCGGATTACCTATGAGAATTCTAGGCATTTCGGTGGAGAGAAATACGAAAGGACCATGCGTGCTCGATGAAAAGATGTTTGCGAATGCATGCCTCGAGAATTCTTACCGTCGCGTCGCCGCGTCGATTCCTTTGCTCTGTACGAAAAATTGAAAGTCGCCGTTCCTAGAAAAGTAATTCTTTACGCACGCGCGATGGTATATAGATAGAGAGTATTCATCAAATATATGTGGCACTTGTGTGCCGTTATGGATATATGCGAAAAAAATGTAAAAAGTTTTAACGTGGATTTATGACACGGCGCCAGCGATAAGAGGATAACCGTGCGCCATGTAGAATCACGTGTGTCGTCAAAATATAAATCGTCCGATTCGAAACGGCATATGCTTAACACACTATCGCAATGATGTAGTGCGTGACGATTAAAATTTCCATCTGAGAGCAGTAGATCACGGGCCCGATTTCCATACTACACGATCGCATCTTTTACAAATTCGCCGAGTTGCCGATTGGATCGCAAATCACACGCTGAATGCGTTACGCGTTAATCATCGATCACACAAAGTACATTTTATCCCATCACGCGGTGCGTGCACGCGCAACATACATTTATTTTATAAATCATTCCTTCAATCACTACGTCCGGATATAAATTGACAGAGAGAAATATTCTCAAATACAATTTTACAAATGCGTTATCCGACTATTTATGGAAATTGGATTTTTTTTCTCTGTGAAAGATTAGCGGAACATTCTGTACCCCCGGAGCAAATCCTCGAAAACGCGCGTTTTCTGCATGAAAATATATGCGCTGACAAAACGATTCTTTATGTCACGTAGAAAATTAATCGGTTAATCTCGTTGAATTTTATTGTAACGGGTAGCGCAACAGTGTGCGGTGGAATCGGTGTTCGTTCGTGTAATAACTCGTCGCTCGCCTCGTACGTCGATTTTCAAGCTCCCATCGCAGGGGACATCGTTAGTGTACCAAAAAATAGAGAACCAATGACGTCACGGTCTGTCGAAAGATTACAGGCCAGTGTGCCAGGAAGCGACAAAAACGCCCCAAAGCAGATTACAATCCCCGTTAGCGCCGATGGTAGCATATTCCACTTGTGCTCGTATACGGGGAGCGTATTGTGCGCGCGTACGCGCTCGATGTATGTGAGTCGACTGCCGTTTCCATGCGCGATCGTAAGTGTGCACGCGTTCGATATATGTATCGAAGCGGCGCATTGTCACGATCCTTTAGAAATATGCGCGTGTTACTGCGTATCGAACGCGCGAGATAGGTGCTCCGTTCGTTGTGTGCGTCTCGGGGATTTCTCTCTCTCTCTCTCTTTCTCTCTCTCTCTCTCTCTCTCTCCCCCTCTCTTTCTCTCGTTCTCTGTACGCGGATTGCGCGTGCATATGTGGAGACACGAGAAGCGAGCAAAGTGGACTGTGACGTGGGGATCATAGGCGTACGTGAGTGGAAAATCTGGTGGGCCCAAGCGTAAAGGTAATCGTCCTGGAATTAAGCAGCTCCCTGTAAGGGATTAAGGCGCACATATAGTCAGACAGTTTTAGTATCGTGCGCCTCCGGTGCAACGCTTCTCGACCATTGAAAGCGTCATGCTATACAAGGCTGTATCCGGTGAGACGACGGAGATACTCGTGATCGTGATTTCGTCAGCATTTCCCGATGGAACTGCTTTATATTTCGCGGCTGACAATTTGAGATATATTTCATAATCGAAGATGCGAAACGGGATAATCAATGTAACACTTCTCATACAGCACAGAACGTTGAAAGAACATTCATTGCTGAGGTATTTGAATGTTGAAGAGTGAATATTTTTTCAATGTTGAATCTATATTGATTTTCTTTACACATTGTTAATGTTGTTGCAACGTTGCAACAACATTGAACAAATTATTATCGACATCTTTTATTTTGTCAAAAGTTTACAAAAATAAAAGGCCATGTTAATAAATAGAATTAAAGTAAATTTTATATAATATTTAAGTAATAAATAATATGATAAAATTATCGAAAATCTATAATTTTTAATAAAAAGTAGTATACAAATTTAATTTGTTAATAAAAATATCTAACCATCCAGCACAGAACGTTGAAAGAACATGATTGAGAATTTGCAATGAGGAAATATAAATACTTTTTTGAAACATTGAACAAATTATTATTAATATTTATTTTATTTTGTAAAAAATAAACAAAGATAGAAAGTTATATAAATAGAATTAAATTGAATTTTATTCAATAAATAATGTGATAGAGTTATAAAAAATTTTTAATTTTTAATAAAAAGTAATACGCAAATTTAAATTGTTAATAAAAGCAAATCTAACTTCAGAAGCAATTCTTAATTTTATAGAGTTTTAAAATTACTTTTATATTGCTGTAATTATTTTTAGATTATTAAAAAAAATCGAATAAAATAAATGTGTAATATTTTATAAATTGCCGGAAAAAGAATCTAATTTTAAAAAGCAATATTGGTTTTTAAAATTGGTCCTTCTGACGTCCGAAAATATGCTTTTATCCACATATAAACAGAATATTTTAAGAAAGCATAAGAACCAATTTTAAATAAAAAGAATCAATATTATTTTTTAAATTTAGTTTAATTCCAATAATTAAAAAACTAATTTTATATATTTATTTTATTCAATTTTTTTCAAAATATAAGATGTATATAATATATATGATATTTTTTGCTCGTACGTTGAATATAGAATCAATGTTGAATAAATGCTTGAACGCAATCTGTAAGACACAGATTCAACGGACATTGGACGTTTCTGTAATGTCTTTTGAACGTTGAACCTACATTTCGCAATGTTCTAACATTCGCAATCTTGCAATTCAATGTTGCTGAGATGTTAATTCAGCATTAGTGTGCTGTATGGGCTTTATTCAGACCTCAGCGTTATCGCACAATTAACGTAGCGAGGCTGCATAAATTTTTATGGAAATCAATATCAAACGATGAATATCTGACGTGACGGCACAAATGGTTTATGGAAAAAAGATGTCTAAACAAACAATAAAAGAGAAACAACAGCTCAATGCAAGCGAAAGACAGTCGAAGACAATTTTTCACGTGGATAGTTTGGTGTTTGGAGAGCTTTGTGTCAATCCCTGGAATAAAAGAGTTCGCGGGAATGGACGTAGGATTTTCGAATTGTTGGAGCGCAGGTATAGAGACAGCGTCATTTACTCCGTCTGTACCTGAAGCCACACGTATATCGACCACGTATCGTTCTTCAATAAAACACTCTCTAGCGTGCGGTTGTGAAAAGTTGGAAAGTCTAGGTGTAGTTAAAAAACAGGAAGTCGGTAGGAAAAGGGTCAGAGAAAATATTTACGTGGCTGCGCAAAACATATAAATAGGTGAAACTTGTTTTGATGTTTTTATGAAATGTGCCTATTTAAGAATGTTTTGGCTCTCCAATACCAGCTAAAAAATTTCGAAATTAAAAAACAAATTTGTTAGAGATTTTTAGAGCAAACAAAAAATTGAATAATTTTGAGATGTGACACGTACATACATTGTTAAATTATTTTATATAAATAATCACTATTTATTATCTATAGTACTTCAAAGACCAGATTAGACGATTGTAAATGCGTATAAATTAATGGAATTTTTTCATCAAGTCATATTAAAAGCGCGCGAATACGGCCGCAAAAAAGTTTTCTTTATTCCCGGAAACAATAGAAATCTCGTTGTTTTGTGACGCGGCTTTAGCGAAGGGAAATAATTGAGTCTTGTTTTTCTCTTGTTGCGGAGAGCATTTTGTCGTCTTTTATCGCCTATTTTTTATTGCAATGCCCTTCCCTTCTTTATGCAGCACACACAATACTTAGTCTTGTACTTTCGTCGGAGATAACACCGCCGGAAGGTAATTTCCAAGATATAAGATTCTCGAACATTGTTCAACGTTTTATATATAAACGGCACTTTATCGCAATAGAGAACGTTTGAAACGTTTTAGTTAATGTTTATTACTAAAATAAATTGCTCCGAATTGTATTTCTGATTTATGAATACCGCTATCTACATTTTTTTATATCTGTTTGGAACGTAATTTTTCAACGTCCAGTGAAACAAAAATTTTGGTGGTGAAGTCAGAAACGATAAAAAACTTTTTATTGCTCAGATGTACGAATAAAACTTAACCAGGCCATTATTCTTTATTACCAAGTTATACGTACATACTTGATTAAACACGCAGTTAGCTTGTGAAGGATTATCCTCTCCACTGGGAGATTTAAACAAGCGCGTCTTATATTCCCATGTGACGAGTAACAAGACGGATTGATAACCCGTGATATTGTATTGTAATGTTCTACGGGTATTACAGCGTTCAAGCACTTTCATGTTTCGTAAGGCTAAGCCTCGTCAGATTTTGAAGTGAGGTATTCGCGAATGAGTACACTAAAATAAATACAATATAATAAAGAAAAAAGAAATTTTCTTTAATTTTACAATAATAAAACATGTTTTGATACAATTGTGAACACGTTTTTTTTTTAAATAAGGGGTCATATTCATTTATTTGAAGAATATAGTTTTTCTGTTAAATTATTTAATAATTATAAAAACTATTTTATTCAATACAATTAACGTTTATTGAAATATAAATTTTATACATACAAATTGAAATAAGAATGCCTTCTACGGTCAAGCTGGATCTTAGTGCTTTTTATAAATTTTACTTGTGTGATTTTTATATACCTTTTTTCAAATTCAACCGACTACGCGCCGAATTACATTAATGGCCGAATATCTCCAATTATAAATTTTATCTTTTTAAATTAATGATTTTCTAATTAACTAATTTAATTAAAAAATTATTTATAATTGGTGAATATTGTTTCTACAATATATTAAATGTTTAATTAAGGTTTTAGAGTTATTATTTAATACAGATTATAGAAGTTGCATCACACAGAGCTTTAATATAATAATTGTACATGAAATTAGATAATTAAATTTAATGTTGTGTATATTGTTTTTGAAAAACACATTATCCTAGTAGGACATGAATCCAAACTTCTAAATGAGTTTCCTGCAAATGTTACGCCATTTCTTAAATTGAGAGATGTATTATAGAGTGCCTGTACCACAAATAAAAAATTCTTTTTGTTTTGCGTGTGATTGGATATAACTCTATTCAAGTATATGTTTTCTCAAATCTAATAAATCGTTTAAAAAGTATTTATCTCTTATAAATTATCTATTTATTATCTTAACTTTGGCCCTGAATTTAAGCTAAATATTTACTAAAATCTTATTTTAAATACAATTTGAAATAAGAAAGGCCTTTTACGGTCGTAGCTAGATCTTCGTGCTATGTTTGTTTGTGTGATTTTATAAACCCATTCAAACTTAACGAAACTGCGCGCTGATTACTTTTCAGACATAACCCAGCCCTAAGTTAAATCCGAATGAGTAATATCACGTTATTATTAAATTAAAATTAATTTAATAATGATTGATGCTGACTTGCATCTAGATATTAAAACTCTACCCCTCCCCCTTGAAAAAACTATAAAGAATTTATTGCGTAGAAGGCTTTTCTTATTTCAAATTGTATGTACTACATTAATCGGTCGAATATCTCCAATCTTATTTTTAAAATTGAAAAATTTGGATTTATTATTTTAAAAATTCATCTACTAGACTTCAAGTTTTATACTGTATTAAATCTAAATTTGATTCAGATAAATTTTTCAATAAGAAGTCACTCTTTAATGCTTTATTAATTAAAAGACATTTCATCTGTTAAACATTATTTATTTAGAGTTAGAGAGATATTAGACCGTGTTAATGTATAAATATAAATTGAATAAGAATGCCTTCTGCGGTCATAGTTAAATCTTATTGCTTCATATTTACTTGTGTGATTTTATATACCTTTTTCAATTATTTATTTAAATCAAATAAATCTAAGTTCAATAAATATATTTACTAAAATTAGAAGAAAACGTTTCTTCAGCGTTTATAAACGAACCGCAATTGATTTAAAAGACGTAGTTTTTTTTCTATCAAGTGTATAAGCGTACTAATTACTTATTATTAGATAAGATATCATCATTGATGCATAAAACGAAACAACAGTGAGTATTTATATTGATAATTAGGTTATAAATAATTTGATGTACCATTCTTTTTTGGAACAATCTTTATAACAATTATTACATATACATATATCGACAAACAAATTTAATATCGAAAATCCATAGTTGCCCTTGCATTTCCATTCAGATGTATTCGTCATTGTTCTATTATTCACACGATTTAACGTGAATTTAACGTATCCGTTCTCGCGCACGAAGGACACACGCCTCGGCCAGTGTGAAACAAGCTTTAACAACCGTTGCGAATCGCTCACGACAAACTTCTCACACGCTGGAGTTATTGACTTGGATCAACCCTTTCTGCACACGTCTGCTCGTCTCTCGCGCGTTAACGTGTCGTACGAGCACTTACGCGCCTGGCGTCGGTCGTGACGCGTTACAAAAGAGACACGGCGTTGGTGCACGTCACCGCTGCAAACATTACGCCTTTGTGCACGCCCTTGTTCACATATTTCGGTCGCGTAGCAATATTCAAATAAACCGCATCAGAAGGGCGCGCCGACATAATGAACCACCGCGAGGGAAGAATAATTCGACGAGAGCGATTTTTTATATTTTCGCCGTTTACTTCGAGAAATTCTGGGTGCTCCGTATATATAAGTGAGATAAGAATTATGGTACTGGAGCTCGCGTATGCGGTACTCGGTTCTCTGTTCCGATGCGAATAGCTACATTCGATCGATTGCGATAACAGCCATTTCGACAAGAATTATGAACGCATTCGTAATGGAACGTACGCCGAACGTTATACGTACATATATACGCGAAACGGGAGATATGTATATTGACCTTTGAAGCCAAATTTTTCAAGCGTGTTACATTGTGCTGCATTTAATATTCGGAACGAGTTTTGGGACATTTTAGCTTTAGCTAAAATTAATTCATGAGATGCGGAGAAAATGGCGGTGGCGTCTATGTAAGTTCAAAGGACCCGTCCCCGTTTCGTGTGATTGCACAGTCTTGTACCGTCGAGAATTAAAGTGAACGCGACACCTCGTCGGGGGGATAGCCGAAACGAGCCTCGTGAATTGACATTAATTTTCATGAAAATGCCCGAGCGTTACGGTGTGTAATACAGGAAAAAAGCGCTCACGTCGGTTATGCGCAGCGGATGCACTTACAACCGTCGTAAAAATGCAGCCAGCGTTTGCGCTGATTTGAATTTTATGCCCGGCCTTTTTGGTCTCCTTGCTCCGCCGATTGCTCTGTATATATACCGTCTCGATATCACGCTTAGCGAACTGACATCACAAGAGTGTCGTAAAGAAAAAAATATAGACCATTTACATCGGAATTTACGATTTATCTCTTTCAATATCCGTCAATTTACTATCTATCATTTGGCGTTATTCCCTCAAATACCGCGTGAAATCGCCGAAGTGAAATCTGTATCTGGGGCAGTCCCAGCGAAAGCCAAACGAAGTCAAACAATCCGCCAACGGAAAAAGTCGATATCCCGTTACGCATGTGTTATCGATGCCAAGTCAGGCAAGGGATAAAGATCTAGAGGACAACGTCGGCGCTAGCCGGGCGAAAGGGATGCGAAACTTCCATCCCTAAACCCAGGTAGAACCGTCAGTCTGCGAGGCGTTTCTAGGCTCCGGGATATTGGATTGTCCTGTAACATACCGGGCCGCCTATCCGCTTTTCCTCGGGCTTGACGTCGAGATTCTGAGCTTTACCCACCTACAACGTGGCCGCGACAAGACGTGACGCGACATGCGCCCGCGACCCCGTGTCTCCCGTCGATCGACGAAACGATAGTCGGCACTGTCAGATTCGGAATTGCTTTGGGGATCGCGTTCGAGGTGTCGACGTCCATTTCGCGCTCACTTCTTCGCATCGCGATTTTTCCAAATGTTGATCCGCCTGCATGAAAAATTGATTCGCGCGGGAAGTATCTGCGGAACATCCTTCGTATCCTACCCTGAAGACAGATTTTTTTTACCGAATGATGCATGAGTATTGTGCGAGGGTTGTACGCGAACAACAACAATAACGTTCGCAATTAAATTAGTTATTTTAATTTTATTTAAATAACATTTAATCACGCCCGCGCTTTGAGTGATGTATCTTTAATATTCGGGCCAGGCCAATGATTAGCGGAATCATTTTTATTATTATTTAATTATTGCTCGCCGCTTAATATTCAGTTTTATATCAATCAAGTATGCATACGAAGGCTAATTTCAAATTTTGTATAGCGCGTATTTAGTTAAATAAATTTAATTGTATCTGAATGCATTACTGATTTTTACATATTTTTCGCGAAGACTAAAGAGGGCTTAACGTAATCAAAGTTGTCATCAGAATTTATAAAGCTCGCTTTAAACGATCTATAATTTGCAGCAGAATTCGAGATATATTATCTATATTTTTTAATAACTCAACCATATCAAAGAAAGAAATAATCGAGTATTCTATATATATAATTTTAAATTAAATTATGTTTCTTATAATATAACAATTTTTTTAATTATATTATTTTTTCTATAATTATATTAATAATTTGATATAAAATTATAAGGAATAAAATTCTATCTTGAATTCCGTAACAAATTATAAATTATATAAAGGGGCTTAAGTTTATAAACTTTAAAGTATAAGACTTGTGTGTATTTAAGTAAAATAAATAAATCAATAAACGAGCAAAAATAAAGTTGAAAAGAAATAATTAACTACTTTTATTGAAAATTACTATTTTAGTAGTGATATAAAAGGACTCATTTCTCGGCTTTAATCTTTTATTGTTAGAGGTCACATCATATTATTAAAAAATTTTCTTACTGATTTTATTCGAAAATAATCTCTTAAGTGAAGAATCCATCTTTTAGATATCTTTTCTTTTTTTCTATATTTAGCCTCTTGGTAATATTATTTCAAGCATCAATACTACGTACATTTCTTCAATACTTTCAATTTTTAAGTGTAAACTTCAGAGATCCCGAATTTATTGATATATTCTTATGTTTATACGTTGAAAGTGAACGTTGTAAATATGCATCACTGACCGCGAGGGCTGTGTAGAGGGTTAATTAAATTTCTTTAATCATAATAAACGACATACATATATTATTTTGTAATGTGACCAACAAAATAATGTACAAATAGTGAAAGACAAAAGTATTGCACAGAATTATACAAGATTTTCTGTGTTTCCTGTAACTCAATCATTTAAACTATCTCTGTTGTTTTTAATGATACGAAAAAACAGACAAATATTTTAACAGGTAACATTTTTTATTGTTTATTATTTTTAAGACCATCAATATTTTTTAAAAATGGGATGGCATATTTTTATTAATATAGTAATGTAGTTTATTAAAAAAATTAATTCAATCATATAGGATATAGGGGAGACCAGGGCTATTAGTTGCAGTTTTTTTTCTTTTGCGTTTCCTGAGTCCTGTATTCATTAAAAAAAGAAAAACGTTG
>QKQZ01053515.1:0-15054 GCA_003595255.1 Solenopsis fugax | reverse complement strand
GGGCCTTGAAGGCATTATAAATACGCCTCGCTCTAACAATCTTTCAATTGTTATTCCTACATCTGTCCACGTGTCGCTGAGACATCGTATATCAACTCTCCCTTTTTCTTTCTCCTCTCTCTCTCTCTCTCTTTCACATCCCATCATTCGTATTTGTTGTTAGTAATGCTAACAGAGCCTATATACTTATGTAGAGAAAGAGAGAGAGAGAGAGTTTTCCTTAAAAATAAAACTGTCTCGAAATCATGACAATCATATTAAAAAATATGATTGGAGGCGCGTGCGTTTCCATTTGTTTGCATAAAAGTGCACACTATTCAAAGCACGTATATTCACGCCGTGATTCATCGCGTTGATCATCGCGGGGGGTTCGACGAGCGAACGTACGATGCGAAAGTAAAATTGCTGGTCGAAGCGAAAGATAGATCGAAGCGGCTCTTATTTCGAGGCGAGGCGAGGCGAGGCGAGGTGAGGCAAGGCGAGGCGAAGCGAGAAACGGATGGAGCTCTTCCGATGTTCCGGTAAAGTGAACAATCGGGACGTAAACGTATACCAGGTGCGATCCCTCGTGTTGGTGTGCGCGGAGCACACGTTCTTTATGTGTTCGCGCGCGAGCACGCGATGCGAACGATTGCAGCCTGGCACTGCCGACAGCCGTGTGTTGCAGCATGGCATAGCACGCGGAAGTCGTCTCCGCGGAGCTGCGCGGAAAGCGGCTAACTGGCTCGTGAGACTCGTGAGAGTCTCAAGTTTCGAAGCTTTTACCTTACCGTTTTATCTAATTTCGATTACTTAGCCCGAAGTTGGATATTTAGATGTTTAATGACGACACCGCAGCGTTTCACACTAACACGTTTGGACACCGGTGTGTATCCTCGACAAAGCGCGAAAGTTTAACATATCGCTTTTCTCGTTTGATCGTCGGCGATCTCGTGTGTTCGTCCATCGTGATTCGTAAACGTGACGCCGCCGCCGCCGCCGCCTTTCACGATGCCTTTTCGCCTTTGCGAAACGCTCCTCCGAGACCTCTGGTTTAAGATCCAGTTTATCAATCCGTCGGGAACGGGGACCCCGCCAATGAACCCCGCTAATGGACTCCGCGAGTTCTCTTGATTTCTATAATCATGTTTTACCTCGAGCAACGAGGTATCGAAAAACCAATTTCTGACGTCAATCTCTTCTCAATCTCCTCCAGTTCTCCAGTTCTCCAGTGCTCATTGTCAGTTGTTCGAGATACGGCAGCTGCTGCATTCAAGTCATTTCCCATAGGAAACGTTACGTTTTGTTTCTTATGTTCGGTTAAATATTTCTCTCAAGTAATCTTTAGGATACGATGTGGTCGCATCGGCATTTGGTATCACGCGCCGTAATTCTTTTCCGCGCGTGTAATATTGTTCAATCGGGTCGGTTCGAAACGATCGCGACTCGGTAGTGAGAGGTTTTGCCTCTTAAATCTTAATCTTTTCCGAAAATAGATTTTCAGCTGTGGAATATTCGGGGACGGAGAGAAGGCGGGGCGCGAGGCGCGAGGCGCGAGGCGCGACGCATCCTCCTCATCAGCGATAGGGAATCGACAAGACGAAAAGAATCAAATTGTCCAAGTTCCAAGACTAGCGTTACTTAGCGGTACATGATTGTTTACAACGAGAGAACACGACGACTCCTGTTCGGTTATTTTCACTCGTCACAGATTCCTACTGACCGTGTTCGAGGAGACACGGAACGACGAGGAAAGCGGTAAATGTAATCGAATCGATTAAGCCGAGCGAGAGATCACCGTTTCTGCTGTACGCAGCCTCATTGATGATTTATTTATCGTTAGTTTTGCCATTCGCCAGTCGCCTCATTCATGATTAACCATCACGCACTTATTATTTGTATTTATGCAAATTTTTAACGCTTTTCTCTCGCGGGAAACTGTTGGAAACACGTGCAGCGTGTCCTGCAGATGCGTCTAATCGGAATTTGAAATTTATCGAGTAGAAAACATGCTCTTAATACGTGCCGTCGTACATGCACTATTGCACGTACGTACACATCATCGCAACGTCGAGGTACGTCGTTGTAACGTTGTATCAAAATATAATAAGACAAAGAGCGCGTAGTAAGAATTAACCTACCCGTGTGACGATGACCATCTCTTAAGTCGTGGTTGTCGGCACTCCGCCTAAAAAGAAAAAAAAATAAATAAATATATCGGATTGAGCGGGATCTGCGGGACCTGCGGGACCTGCGGGACCTGCGAGACCTGCGGGACCTGCGGAACGCCCGATGCAGGCATCAGCCTGCACATACAATATTCGTATATATACGTAATTTTTTATCTAACGGTGGATGGACTCTACTGGTCGGTAAATTTAGAAATTTAGGAGAGAGACGCGAGGAGAAATATTCGCGAGAGCGTCTGTGAGAGAGCTGATCGAAGCTACAAGAGTACTCCGAGTCCCGAGAATCTGACCGCGGGGTACACGCGTATGTACACACTTGTACATACACCTTCGCGTCGTCGTATAGTATAGATACGCGTGTCGCTGCGCATCTATTTGGAAGAGAGCTCTGGTCGCTCTGGCATCCCGGCATGCACGTCGCGACTCGCGACTCGCGCAGTGCGCGCGCGGTCTGCGCGGTCTGGTCGATCACCGTTATCGTGGAAGCATCGCAAACCTGTTCGTAAAAGTGGGTTAGGCAGTTTGCCTTACCGTGCCATACGGAGCTCCCTGAAGATCCATCGAGAATCCCTCCCTCCCTCACCTGACGCGCAGTCATCAGTTCCAATATCTACCACACGTTATCACGCGAATCGCGCCGAGTAACGATTCCTACGTATTCGAAGAAAACGAAGAAAATCAAGCGAAAAAGACATTCTTTTTAGCGTGATGTTACTTTTGACTCAACTTCCATGCCAGAGTCAAAAGTCGCAGTTTGATTTTAAGGATTTCAATTTATCTTATAGAGTCATACGTTTGTCAATCACGTGAGGATGACATTTGTAATTTTACGTCAAATTATGTAACGACAAGCATCTAGGTTTCTTCTTATTGCTTTGATACAAACTACGGGGAATCCAGAAAGGTCAATTTTCCGATGTTTGAATGGAAATTGCATTCATAGAATTTATTCAAATGATTTAAATTTAATTCATCGGATGGATCGTGTCGATTGAATGCGTCGGTTGCATTTCGAGTGGATCCGAGCGAATAAGTGTACATTTTGCTTTGTCATTGAAGCAGTCATTGGAATAATTTGTTTTGGCGAATGAGAGAGAGAGAGAGAGAGAGAGGGGGGGGGCAGAGAGAATTGAAAAAGCTTTAAATTAGAATTATTTTTTTCTCTTAACTTTAATTTTCATATTGTTATCGTAACACCAGAGTGATTTAATCTTTATATAAGAAAAATGTAATTAATGTTGGAATCTTAATTGAAAAGACTTTTTCATTTCAACATATACAAAAAGAGAAACTGACTCGCTCGTCTGTTGGCTGTTTTGAATCGAATTTGATCTAGAATTCTAATCTCCAATCGTCTTTCTGATGCTAATTACGTTCCGTCGTACGCATTAACTCTTTTAAGTCTTTCGGTGATTCAAATGGACACGCGCGCGCTATCATTTACGTTTACGCGATTAAGCATCCAAAGTTGCATTGTGATTTCATTCTTCGCATTTTGTTGGTCGTTAACGGTAACGTTAACGGTCAATGTCACGCGATCTCTGACAATTAAAAATGCCTTTGCCGCGTCATTAATCATAGAGTAGAGTAGAGAAGAGAAGAGAAGAGAAGAGAAGAGAAGAGATGAGATTCGAAATAAACGATTGGGTCGAACGAAATTATTAATGTGATTGTGAAACGAATGAAATTAATACGCGTTCACGATTCGTGTCACGAATGTTGGAGTTGTAAGACCATTGTTTTAATTAATTTTACAAGTAGGCGGGATCCCTTGTCTCGCCATGAACTTGAAGCACGGGCGTGAGCACGGAGAACAGTCGCAGTCGCAGTCATTGACTTTGAAAATATCTGTGGAGAACGGTCAGTGGCGTAGGCGCCACGCGTGAGACTCGGAGACGCGGAGACTTTAACGGGTGATGAAACGAGGTGCGGAGGACCGCGGCGAGCGGCGAGCGGCGACCAACATCGAAAGAGCCCATACAACTTGCGCCTTTTTAATTCCTTCTCTTCCCTTCTCGAGAAGACTTAAGAAAACAGGGATAAAAGTCACAAGAGAGCCCTATTTCAATTTGCATTTAATGACAGTAATTAGTATTAATATACTCGTATCGATACCGCAGGGTGTACTCGCGGCTTAAATCCACAGTAGTGGATCATAAAATCCAAATTATTATAAAAAAATCAAAGACGAGGCTTATTCCGAGGCCGGAATGCGAATATCGTTATCAACGTAATATATGTAGGGTGCTCCATTTGTCGCAGACAAATCTCTTAAAATATCGAGAGAAGCCCCAGAGTTGGTTGTTACAATTTTCCAATCTTTCGCGCGCGCGCGATATGTCATATATCTCTATAGTCAAGTTTCAAATTAAAATTCTATCCTAAAGCAGACTCCAACTAAAATCAAAATACTTTCTTTCAATCACCCATCATTGCCTTATTTTAGTCGCCTCGCGACTATTCATCCTATTTGAAAGAAAAGATTTACTACAATTATTTGAGAGAATCCATCATTAAAAAATAACAAGTGAGACACCCTGTATGAATGTTCCAAGAGTCAGGCCGTTATTAACTTTATCTCACCGTCATACTTATCTCTTACTGTATTATCGTAAGTACCTATCGCGCGCGCGTATGGTCGTAAGTCGTAATCGAAGCGATTCGTCTTACGATTTAATTTTTTTTATTAAAGCGACCGCCAAGTTTCATCTCTGCGATAAGATGCATTCGATTTGCGACAACAGTCGTAGAAAACGTCGGCGTGAGCCGCGGTATGCGACATTTAACATTAAAATTAGAAAGGATAAAACTTGAAGCTTCAAGACTCGCGCATTTATCGGTGAATAAAGTTTGTTTTCGCACATTTATATGCAAAGATTTGCACAATCAAGCTAGTAGAATGATGATTTAACATTTCGTTAATCGTTGCTACGACGAGAGGAGAACGTCTACGCTAATGCAATGGACGTCATGGACTCATGGGCGACTCAAAACTTTTGACTATTTTAGAAAGGCTTTCGTTATTCTCTCGTCATCTTTGAGAATGGATACTTCCACATTCAAGTTTTTTCAACAGTCGTAATTAAGAAGCAAACTGTCGAGAAATGTTTTAAACTTGTTCAAATAATGACCGTAAGTCGTTGATCTTTTCAGTGTTAAAAATGATCCTCCAACATTGATCATCGTCACGATAACGCGCATTTATTGCTGAATACTTGGAGGCACCAAATGCTTCTCCATCACGCGTATTTCCGCTTCGTTCACCTGGACGCGATGCGCGATGCGCGACGCGGCGCGTCCGTCTCGTCCGTCTCGTCCGTCTCGTTTGCTCCGTTCTTGCTCCGTAGGAATAATAAGCTCGATCAATTCTCGAGACTGCGACCTGTCGCAGGAGAATACAAAGGAGCAATTTGCCCCGCTTGAATCACCAACTTTCAATTGCACACGTACCTGTTGCGAGTAACGAGAAACACGACGAGAGCGGCTATATGTCGGCGGCACGCTCCATTAAGAGACACTACACTGGCACTAGACTTTCGACGAGCCGCTCGTTTCTCATGTCCGGTCTCTTCGGAGATGAGCACGATGAGTGAGTGAGCGAGCGAGCGAGCGGCCGAACGATGAACAAACCAACGCGTTCGTTCGATGAATAGGCGAGATTAAATGTAAGCGAGCATAAGGTAATAGAGGTGAGGTCGCACAAGAGTACAACAAACACAATCGGTTGCGATCTGCAGAATCGTGCGGTGCGATCACGAAGCGCGATCGTCGTTGTCGTTGTCGTTGTCGTTGTCGTCGTCGTCGTCGTCGTTGTCGTCGTCGTTGTCGTTGTCGTCGTCGTCGTCGTCGTCGTTCCGGAGGATGGAACCACGGTGAACCGGCACATTAACACGTCCGCTCGGCTTCGGTTCGGCTCGGATCGGGTGTGCCAGGTGGAAGCTGGTTATAGTCGAAGAGGTGGTGGTAAGGCCTCGCGCGTTTCGGACCACTTCGGGTTTCCCCACCGCGCTTGTACGCTCGCTACTGCTCGCTACGATGCGGGGATGTACGTGTACTCGTCGGTATCGCTCGTCGTACACAACCAACTGTGACGAACTGACTGGTGCCACTGGTGGCCGACTAGGCCGACTGGTTCGCCAAGTCGCTTCCTGCCGTCAGGTAACAGTCTATAGTTATCTCACCTGGCAGCTATCTCACCGCGAGCTCTGCCCTGTGCGGCTCGTTCGACACTATCGGCCGCGATCTGTCTTGTCGACGGCTTGTACACGAGAACGAAAGAAAATTGACAATATTTCATTCTCATATATTCTAGAGTTTAGAATCCCACATCTCTCTCTTTTAATTTTTAGCTAATCAAATTATATATATATATATATATATATATAAAGAAAATAATCTATATACATAAAGAAGAAAAAAAAACTTTACAATCACCCATGAAACAACTCGTCATTAGTTGTATTATCGTAATATTCATTTTTGTCGAAGAAAAATCGACAAGATTCCGCAGCTGTTTTACATTGAAAATATATTTCCATTTTGTATCAATTCGACGTGTGAGTAGGATACGTACACATACGCTTAATCACTTCTTTTTACATTTTTCCGTAATTTATACACTGTACTGTATTTCAGTAGCGGATAGCAACCATCGCATCGTATGATTTAACACTTATCTGTTTGTCTGTTTTCTTTACGCATACAATTACAAATTTCCAAATAATTGTAGTTGACATAAATGATGTAGTTGTGTGTGCTTGGTCGTATAGTCTCGTGTAACGTGTAACGGCGTAATGTTTATAATAAGAAGCACGTCCATATATTATTTAGATAATATATATACTTTTTAGCAAAACATACAAAATGCGATAATACTTGCGTATAGAGTTCTCTAATCGAGCTTACAAATGTACGCTACATTTGTATTCAAAGTGGATAGTTTACTTGGGCCGCGCGTGCCAAGTGTATTCGCACATCTGGCTATTCAAAATGCAAGATTTATCCTGCCAATAAATCTGGATACATTTTGATAACAAGGATAATTCCTTTAATCATTCGATCATCTCTCTCTCTCTCTCTCTCTCTCTCTCTCTCTCTCTCTCTCTCTCTCTCTCGCAAAATTGTCTTGCAAAATTTGGTGGAGAAATCATAACTGATTGCAATGAAATAATTATACATACGTATGTTCAGATACAAGATATGCATTTTTATGTTATTGTACATACATTAAGCGCGCGAGAGTGAATCGATTAAAGCCGCGCAATTAATCGCGTGTATTTTCGTGGCGTGAAACTAAACTTTTCGTTACTATCTCTTCGAATACTTACAATATCTTGCTTATCTCTATCAACGAATATTTCAGCACATAAAATTCGATGGAAGCTCATCATCCCCTTATACCGTTATGTCAACGTCTTGATCATTTCACACTGTTGCAAATTTTTATCAACCAGCGAGATACACGACGAAAATATCTATAGTAAAAATAACATTGTCTCTCTTTCTCGCATATTTGTTTGTTGTATCTTTGCACTCGAGGAAGTAAATTATATATATACACACACATATAATTTTATCACAATAGAGAATATGTAAGAAACTGTTAAGTTTGGGACAAATTACCTTTGCATAGCTTGTACCTATTTAGCTTGTACTTGAGAAGACTTGTATAGTCAAGAAAATAACCAGTATTATTAACAATGACTGCTTTCTTGACTGGTTCGCGCGTTCTCTCACAAGACAATACAATAATATTAAACAATCCTATACGAGTTATATAACAAATAGGACTAGGACTTGGTACAAGATACACATAACGCTTCTTATTTGAGTGGATTTAAAGACAGTATAGCTGAAGATTTATATATTCAAATTACTAATTTAATAATATTGGAAGTAATGTACAAAACGAATAGAAAATTCTCAAAATGTTTTCCATTGCTCTATTTCTGTATTATTATAGATAAAATGCGTTAAAATATAGTCGATGCCATTGATTGATTGCCAACTACTTTCTTGATTGATTGCTTTTCAATCGAAAATGTGTGTATTTAAACATAAAGATATTTTAAAGACTGATAAAATATATAATATGGACGATTGCAGTATATAAAATTGCAATATGGCAATTTCCGATATGGGCCCCTCGATTCGATTACATGTACAACATATGAGTAATCTTGCAAATTCCAGAAATAAAATAGGAGATTGCATCAAGAATTTTATTCAAATATTCAACAAAAAGATTTCATCTCGAAACTTTCTTATCTTTGATTTATGTGTAAATGTATCATTTAAAAAAGTTGACTTTAATCCGAAA
This sequence comes from Solenopsis fugax, assembly GCA_003595255.1. NCBI lineage: Eukaryota > Metazoa > Arthropoda > Insecta > Hymenoptera > Formicidae > Solenopsis > Solenopsis fugax. The sequence goes on along the minus strand of QKQZ01053515.1, from coordinate 6,567 downwards.
GATATTTCAATACTTTTAATTATATGTTGTGACTATATGGTCACTCTGATCTTTCAAACTCGAAGAAAGTCCATGTAACTTGCGCACGCATGCGCACGCATACGCACACACACGCACACACACGCACGCGCATCTGCTGTTTACGTTGTGCAGTCACACAAATGCTTTTTTGAAAGTAATTCTATCGATACAACATGGTTGGAGACAATGTCATTGAACTAACGTGCTTGCACTGTACTCGTCGTCCCTCTGATTCCCTGATATTTAATGCAGAAGAAATGAATATGAATTAAGCAGACTCTCTAACGTTATCACCGACAAACTGATAAACGAATAATAAGCGATCTTCATATTTTATCGACTCGTCGATCCAACTCGAGTTACGTAATTACGATCATCGATAGGCATAATCACAAAAATAGGTTCCGGAGTATTCTTCCGAGTATGACGATACCTTTGTAATTTGATTTGCATCAATTTGGATTATCGACATACTTACTTACATACATACATACATACATACATCCGTACACACATACATATATACATACATACATGCATGTACGTAGAAATTCACTGAAAGAGCGCGGATACATCCCAAATTTTAATAACACGATCTTGGCCGATAGTCAACAATCTTCGTCTAGGAGCATCCAAATCCATTCCGATGACACTGTGCTTGGCATCATGGAAAGAGGCCAGTGACGATTGGCTACGCAAACAAGAAGTAAAGTACTTTATCACGCTTGCTTTGCAACACGACGAGTTTTCGTTGTCGTACGTATCATAGGTGAAGAAATTTCGTGATGCGCAACTTACTTTTCCGATTTGAGTTGTATGTGACATTGATCGCAGACTCTCACTTCGAACTCGAAACCCATCGCCGGTATCGGTATCCGTTGCGATGTGCAGCGAGCGCATAAGGCGCGACCGCAATAGCGACAGTGATGTTGTCTCAATCCTAACTGTCGTTGATCCATCATAGCTTTTATATTCCAGAAGAAGGGTCTTCCGCAAGCCTGAATTTCATTTTAAGTATTCTTAGAGCAAATATCGCCAAGTGACCAACATTGTATTTAAAAGTCTTCTTTTTCAAGGATTCGTACCTGACAGACGTCGGATTCGACCCAAGCCGCTGTTTCCTTTCTATTTGCCGCCATATTCCAACAGACGATTACGCCGTCCTCGCCTCCGGACAAGAGCATGCGTTCGACGCTCGCGTAGCATAACGCCGTTACTTTGTTACTGAAAAAGAATTTTTTTTCTTTTTTTTTTCAGAGCGCGTCATGAAAGTAATTTTAAAATAATAATTCCTCGAAAATATTACTAAAGCAAAATTGAAAGAGAATTTGATGTGCGCGCTTACTGGTGTCCTTGAAGCTCGTAAGCGGTGCCTTGGCGACCTCCAATGTCCCAAACGATGATGCTTTGATCGAAACTTCCAGAAAATAATAATTGTTTCTCTGAATCCCATGCCAACGTGTGGATACTTCCCGTGTGTGCCTTTAAGGTAGTGATGAAGGTAACGCCACTATTGTCCAGCTTTAGCATGGCTATCTGACCGGAATAGTCTCCCACAAAAGCATGTTTGGATTGGGCGTCAAATCTGTACACGAGTTAAGTTTTTTCTAGAAAAACGAATATGTGCAAAATCACTTGTAAAACGCTGCAAAAAAGGATACTGTAGAGCGGTATACCACGCGTCTGTTTGATATGACCCCAATTTCATTCCTGTCTCGGAACTGTGTAATTGAAATAATTTATCGCGACCTATGCTCAAGAGCCATTCAAAATCTGCTGCAAAAATAATTCCTGTGACTCTCGCTTGATGTGCTAGATAATCGCGCATAGCTGTCATTCTATTGAAATCTTGCTCCAAAATAAATTCCTGTAATAAAAAAACCAAGTGATATATATATATATATGTATATATAATGTTGATTATGACAATAGATAGAATAAAGGTGACTCGACATACGTTGATGCTTCCATTATCCAAGCCAACAAATAGTTGCCTCGTTTCTACGCAATAATGCATAGAGGTAGCACCCGCTGGCATGTATTGACAAATGCTTGGCCAATATTGACCAGAATCCCGCTTCAGCCATACTCTAACTGTCCTACAAAAAATGAATTGAAACATTAGAGAATCATTTCGAATTAAAAGTCACGTATTGTGAGTTATATTGTGAAAGTGTTACACAATTAATATAATAATGTGTGTACGTGTATACGAGAGAGAGAGAGAGAGAGAGAGAGAGAGAGAGAGAGAGAGAGAGNNNGAGAGAGAGAGAGAGAGAGAGAGAGAGAGAGAGAGAGAGCGCGCGCGCGCATATATTACGTTACGTTACTACACATACACAAATATGGGCGTATATATATACACATCAAAATTTCTTATACACGTTGATTACTCAAAGTAGTTTTGAGTATTGTGATATGAGTGCAAGAATCGCAAACAAGCAAGCAGGCACGTACACAAAATATGTAGAAAGACAGGATCTTAAGGTGTGTCCACGTAGTCAAAAAATTATGCGCAATTTTTACGAGGAAAATAAGGAATTCTGTCAATTTTCGGATTGAAAATGATAAGAGAATAATATATAGAAAAACGATAATATATATAAAAGGTGTTTTTTCTAAAGGAAAATATTTACGTAATGGATACCTGTCATCGCAAACACTGATTACACCCTCTTCCCGCGGGATAATGATAGCCGCGTTAACGTCGTCGCTACAGCCCTCCAATTTTGACAGGAGAACCGGCTTGCGGCTGCTGCTGAATTTATCATGATTCACTCCCGGGGCGGGTTTTATTTCCGCTGCCATTTCTCAACCGTGCGAACGTAATAATAATCGTACAAGTGTACAAGTTGCCATTTGACAGTTGTCAGATGATGAGCACTACGGCCGCGAATTACTTAGATGGGAAACTCACTTAAGTATTCGAAATCGCGACTACAAGGAGTTCCAAAACTTATCGAAAAGGATCTTCCAATTGCAGTTTTGTTCACTACCGAATGCCTTTCAAGCACATTTTTCGATTGGTCAATTAGGAAAATTCTTTAGTTCGTTCCAAAGCATTTTGTGTAACATTTGTCGAGAGGGCAGCACTTAGAGTCTGGTGTGTGTCGCATTCTCCATTCATTCTTCCTCAAATGTTAATTCTCCTTCGGTCACTTCGTGCTTCGGTTCGGTGTGTCTTGGTGTGTTGGTTGTCTTCCCGTGTGTTGGTTACTCCAGTCAAGTCAAGTCAAGTGCTCCAGGTTACTTCGTTCTGCTCCGTTCGTTCCTGCTCCACAGCGGTTGGCGAATCTTTCCTTTTTATGTTGTATCGTGCACGTAATTGCAATGAATACGAAGGAAAAGGAGAAATACATCGAGGAATTTGATTTTCCATATTGCGACGAATCCACAAAGTATGAAAAAGTTGCGAAAATTGGCCAAGGAACCTTCGGGTAAGCAAAGCTTTTACACTTATGATTTTTTATAAATGTCCGAGTGGAGGAGACTTGTAAGTGCCTTCAAGCACAGGTTCACTAGTTCAACTATCCATCTTTTAATCCAAGGTGTTCCACTCGTAAACTACTACCTCTTAATCCTAAGAATCCTTTAATCCACTTCCTTTTAGTACTTAGTACCTTAGTGGTTTATAACCTCTTTTTAGTGATTATAACCTCTTTTTTAATTCGCTGATTTCTCAGCGCGCGCGTGCCAACAAATGTGGAAACCGAGACTTAATTGGACTTAATCGAGAGCTACGTGATTTGAACCCGCGGGCTCGTGGATTTATAAATCTTGCATTACGCTGCGTGATGTGCTAATGTGTCGCTCAACATATTTATGATTGCGATATTTAAGGTTATCGCGACCATCGAGAGATTTCTTTAGCATTAATAACTTCAACGCGTTCATCGTTTGAGCTTAAAGGAGAAATCATTTCATTCGTACGCTTTATTATATCTACATTTACATTCATCATACATCTGTGGTTTATGGTGTATTAGTCATAACTTTTAATAAGGCAGTATCAATTTTACAAAGGATTCGCTGGTTGGCCGCGTACCAGTAAGGGTGTGATTGTGAAATAACATGAAAAAGCGTGGTTGGGATTGCTGACGCAATCCAGTTTTTATTCCCCACTAAAATATTGTATTCCGCATAAAGATTTTGTATTCCACATAAAGATTTGAATTCCGCATAAAGATTTTGTATTCTACACATAAGACTTGAGTAATGATCGTAATGTCCCCGATCCGAAAGGAGGGACAAGTACTAAATTGACTTCAACTGAACTGAACTGAGTATCAATTTTATAACTAATAAGCATACAGCCATGTTAATGATTTTGCTCATTTTTTCATATTATCTGCTCTTTTTTTTTTCCCTACAGAGAGGTATTTAAGGCTAAGGATAAGAAAACAAATAAAAAGTTTGTTGCGATGAAGAAGGTACTAATGGACAATGAGAAAGAAGGAGTAAGTTTACTTTATATAATTATTTAATTTCAAGATTGTCAATCATGTAGCATAAATTTTGTATTAAACCGTTGTATTGATTTGACATGAACGTTTTTTTATTTTATTTTACTAAAGTGAATTTTACATTTGATATTTTCTGAATCTTGCAATTTATCTTACGTATATTTTCAAAATCTTATTACAGTTTCCCATTACGGCATTACGAGAAATAAAGATATTACAATTATTGAAACACGAGAATGTAGTCAATCTCATAGAGATTTGCAGGACACGGGGTGAGTATATATTCAAATGAGAAAGTAAGGACTTTAGAGTCAAAGAAATAAAAATACTGCTAATAAGGGAGGCTAGATTCTTATTAGTCTTATTTTTCTGATTTTCTATAAGAATATATATTATTTCGTTTTCTGTCTTTTAATCTTTATTGTACAATTGTAAGTAGATGATATACAGAGGAGTAATGAAAATTTATTTTTTTTTTACTCTCTTGAATAGAGAATACTCGAAAAAATACGCAAAAATTATAATTGTCAGAAAAAGAGAGAGATTGATTGATTGATTGAACTTTATTAGCTTCAGTAATTACATTTTATAAATGTACATAAAATCTAAAGTATTACTTATAAAGTATTACTCTTATCAATCTATATCACTTCTAACTCTAATAATACTTCTATTATTACACTAACTCTCCCTTTTCTAATGTATGGCACTAGCGCTCTTCTGAAGCTTTGCAGTCTTAGCTCTTTTTTAATTTTATTTGATAAATTATTATACATTTTGAGAGAGAGTCTGTTGGGAAATCTTTAATAATTAGCATTAAATTAAATACTAAATAAAACAATTCGTGCTGCGATTAATAGTTGTATAATATAAAATTTAATTCCATAATGTTTTTTTTTTCACCCAGCAACTCAGTACAATCGACATCGGTCCACCTTTTACCTGGTCTTTGATTTTTGTGAACACGACTTGGCTGGTTTGTTGTCAAATGTAAATGTGAAATTTAGTTTAGGAGAGATAAAAAAAGTTATGCAACAGTTACTAAATGGTCTTTATTATATACACAGCAATAAGGTAAGAGGTTATTGAACATTACATTCTTTTAATAGATTCTAAAGTAAAATTTTAGAAAAAGTATACAACTTTTAATAGACAGTAATTAAGAGATTCAATATCAGAGAGATTGTAATTCTTTAGTAAAGTAATAATAATTTTTAAAGATTACATCTATTTCTATTTCAATTGCGTATTATGCATAATGTAATGTATGTCATTTTCTCAGTTGTATTAATTATAACTGTGATCATCATGATATTACTAAATGTGTCGTTGAGGATATTACTATAATAAATATTACATTCACAATGTAATATTTTAGTTTGATTTTTGGCGTGAATCAGAGATAGCAACCAAAATGTGTACTAGAATGTAGTTTGATTTTAGTAGTAGAGGCGCGGCTAGCTATTTAATAAAAAGATAAAAAAACAAGAGAAGATAAAGAAAAATATAAGCTCCGCCCCTATCAATAACAACTTTGGCGCATGTGTATCTAACGGTAAAAAAATCGTTTTTTATTACCGACAGATTTTACATAGAGATATGAAAGCTGCTAATGTTTTAATAACAAAAAATGGCGTATTGAAGTTAGCCGATTTTGGTTTGGCACGAGCATTTAGTGCAAAAAATGGCCATTCGAATCGTTATACGAATAGAGTCGTCACTCTTTGGTACCGACCACCAGAACTTCTTCTCGGTGACAGAAATTATGGACCTCCTGTCGATTTGTGGGGTGCAGGTTGTATAATGGCAGAAATGTGGACGAGGTCTGTATTTTGTTCTTGCATGCGACTTTTGTAAGTGCGATCTTATAATTATACGTAAGCTTTGTGAATTTGCAGGTCTCCTATAATGCAGGGAAATACCGAACAACAACAACTGATATTGATCTCGCAATTGTGTGGCTCGATAACTACCGAGGTGTGGCCTGGCGTTGAAAATCTCGATCTATTTACTAAAATGGATCTTCCTAAAGGGCAAAAAAGAAAGGTAAAGAATGTGTAAAATTATATCGACTCATATATAT